>JAQIXX010001105.1:0-39127 GCA_034700605.1 Willowsia nigromaculata
TATCATCAGCTAGCACAAAGTTTTCATTTCCGTCCAAAGTTAAGAGCCATTTTCCATCAAGCGTGATATCCCGTCGATGCATAGGCGGCTTTGGAAACACTGCTTGTCTAGATCTATATAGCCCTTTTCTCGATGTGGAGAAGGAGTCCATTTTAAAATATGCACCGATTTCATCTTGAAGTCGCAGTTTAGCTCTTTCCTCACTATTTTAAACCAAGAATATTCTATATTCTCTTTTCGAAAATTGTAATTGGACTTATATATTTAAATTTTGCATGACTTACTTGTAGATTTGTCGTGGGGTAAGGTTAAACTCTGTCGCTACACGACTGGTTATTGTCATACGTGTTTCTATTACTTTGATATCATCATGTGAAGAAAGATGACTGTGAAGAATTGTCGATTTTGCGGATTCAAATTTACCATTGTTTGTTTTAACACTTGCCGGACACCCTTTCATAACTGCACATTTCCAAGTAGTCTTAGGAAATTTTCCATTACATCGCTTGTATAAAAAATTTTTGTAGACCAGTAAAAGACACCGGTTTTTGCCTTCTATGAACTTGATGGGATGATGGTCAACATACACAGATCGTTCAACGGTATCCATTTTTATAATTGGTAACTTAATTAAAAAGAAATTTGAAATTCTGATACAAGTGTATTAATTGATAATATATGACAAATTTCCAGCAGCTTGAAGTGTATTGTGTGCATTAACTAGTGTGATTTTTATAGCAACATGCAGACAAAATTTTAAACCTGGTGGTTCTTTTTTCATGGTTTCATTTTTACACTTTGAATTCATTCATTTAACATTCAACTGTAACTGTGTGTTTTGAAATGATTCTGCTTGCAATGTTTCATGCAAATTTTTGTACTAGAAGCATCATAGTAATTATGCAAACAGCAAATCAACAAGTATTCTACTGAATAATTTACCTGAGTACATCTCCTTTACATGCATAATAGTACGTTTCAATTCAACACGAGTAAAGCAAAGCTCAAAGTGGCAACACTGGCATTTTAGGATATTTTTAGAAGGGCGGCCATTGGGACTCTTGGGGTCCCTTGAGATAATTTTTCGTCTTAAAAATTATAATCTCTTAATTTCTTTTGTATTTTGAGAACAATGGTTTGGTCGACGTTTGAGACAGGACGGCTATGTCCATACAATCATGCCATTGAAGGAGGATCATGATGATGACTCTTGAAACGGACAAACAATAATAGCAAACCTATTTGTTCATCTTGTGTGGTAGACTCTCAAAGTTTTCACTGAAATTATCAAATGGGAGGGTATTACATTGGTGGCATGTCTGAAAATGTCCACCAAAAAAGATATTTTTTTTCTCCATGTCGCTCTTTCTCTTTTATGCGAATTCCGTCCCCTTTTTGGAATGAAGTTGAGGTGCGGTGTTTCTCTCTCTGCTCACTTTACACTTCTCTCTGAATGACTGACAGTGATCTCCTTCAACAAAAAAAGTGATAGACAGAAAGGTACTCCCAGGGAGTTCATTATTGCGGCTTACATCAACTTATTCTGTTAATTTTTCTATACCTATTTTCTTTTCTACAATAGCCAGTTCATGAATACATACGCGATAGTGGAATGGATTACTTCTATTTCATGTTGTTAATCTGTAGAAAAGAGACCGGAACCATTTGCTTAGGCACACGCTGAAAAATGTTATCTTAGTTTAGGATTAGCCAATAATACAATTATACATTATGGAGTATCCAAACATACATAATGGGATTACCTCTCGCTCCAGTCAATTTTTTTTTCTAGTCACGTATTCATGCAATTTATTTATTACGAATAAATTTATATTATAATGCAGTTCTAAACTTACTAATGCATTTTTTATCTTAGCTTTTAGATTACGAGCAGTTCTACGCGAATTTTCATTATTTCATGTTTTTAGGGTCGGAACTACTCAAAGAAATATTTTCGTTTGCATTTTAAGCATGGGAAGTTATAGGTTTTAAAAATAGGCGTTTTACATTAAATCTCATAGTCATAATATCTATTAGTTGCTCTGCATTAATTCTCATTTTATGGTTATACGAGCGCTTAATTTAGGAGCAATAATTATTTCAACAGTTTCAAATGTCTTGAGCGAATAATGCAATTTTACAAGTGATAACCTTGAATATGAAACCTTGTCATATTTTCATTTTTTTTCTCTGCATTCTACCTGAACAGATTGTAACCCATTGAGTTAGAGGATAATTAAGTACCCCACAGTATTTACAAATGCATTACCGCTCCTGTGAAAGAGTTTCAAACTGTTGGTGAGGTCCACAAGATATACCTATCCAAATAATAATTTAGCATTTAGGACTTGAAGGATTTATAATAAGTGTGGATAGTACCTTTGCTATATCGTATGCACATGAATGGGGTAAACACATTTAATAGCAATAACAACGTTTTTTATGTTCCGGTAATAAAAATTCTACCCATTGTCATTCATCGTAAGAGGTGTGCATGCGACCATTTAAGCTTGGAATACATTATCTGTAGAAAAAAAAGAAACTACTAAACTTCATATTATCACTTTGAGTAATCGGGTAAGTTTTTATGAATAGATTTTTATTTGTATATTGTGAACTCGTATGTGCACTTCTTCTCTATTTATATAGGTAGTTATAAAACCATCCAGTTTATCCGTTCGTGTCTACTCTAAGTTGTTTTCCGAGCTATTATGCAATAATGTTTTTCGACAGTAGTAGAAAAGTCATTAAAAGCTTGGAGCACACACACACACTGTACAATCATCATTGTCATCATCATCAGAAAATGTGAATGGTGTGTGTGGAGTAGAGACTCAAGAAGAATCACTAACTGATCAACAGGCACAAGAACAGCCATAAAAAGTTTTACAAATAATGACTTGCCTATTGTTACCCTGGTATTAGCTTTAACAAAAAACAACCTGAAATTTTAGGCGAACAATTTAATGTATTGCTATACTGCTTATATGTATATAAACTGCGTATCAGAAACATCATCTTCTCTGGATTTGCAAGTTATACCGCAATAAGAAAATAGTAATTGCATTCTTATGTAATTGATTTGTATTGTTTTTTGGCCGGTTTTATGGCCACATTTCCTGTCCGCATAATAACGCGCAATTATATAACAACTTTTTTGAAAGGTCACTTACTCTCCAGGGTGTTTAGTAGAGGGAATGGTGAAACCTCTTGAGTATGACATTCATCATGTAATAATTTGGAGGAGACTTGAAAAAAAGAGGGTAACAATTTATATTTTGATTTGGGCTAATGCTAATTCATAAAAAGCTTCTAGTGGTCTTTTCTTTTTCTTAACCCTATTATTTCACTGGATTCATATAATCGTGTGGAGTTGAAAAATCGACCAATTGATAAGATTGGGTTGATACACCGTTTTTCATGAGAGTTTGGATAGGAATCTCGGATGAATGATTTCAATTACAAGATTGCCCCAATTGAAGGGAGATTTTAAAATCTTGAGATTGCCAATTTTTTGTAACTCGAGTATTTCCTGTGCTCATCTTTCATTCAATTTAGGATTCGTGGGAAATGCAGCCAATTCGCTTCTTCTAAATTGATTTTGTTTTTATCCAGTAAAATTATCAACATGAATGGTATAACAGATTGTCTGAAAATTACGTTTAAAAAACCAAACGCAAACCGAGTTAATTTTTTTTTGGGCTTAACTGAAAAGTGCAAAAGGTAACAAAGCAATCTGAGCTTCATTTTGTTTGTGTGATCTCTACATAAACCTATTTATTTCCTTGTTTATTCCCACTTGAGCCAAGTTTATTTGTAAGTTGTACAAGATAAAGTGCTCTTTAAAGCATCCTCCTCTCCTGAATGAATAAACATTCTAATGATGACGATAATGAAACCGATGATTATAAAAGATCATTATTGTATTTTCTTTATGAATTTGTGTGTGTGTTCCCTTTTTCCCCGTCACACCAACCTGAGAATTATCTCTATTAAAGCTTTTAGTACATACTAAAAACTCTACTCTCTTTTGATAACCCAAAACTCTTTACACACGTTCTACGTTACTCTTACTATTTGTGTGCCTCTACCTACAATTCTCTTTTTAAAGTGATACTTACAGTTATTCGTAATGAATTGATATTATTATTATCATTAGAGTGTTGTGAAAGATGGGCCCTTTAGCTATTCCCAAGTGAGTAATAGGGGACGACCCTTTTTTTCTCTGCAACTTTTCATACAACAAACGGCAGTAAAAACATGATAATAATGATCTACACACAATATCAAACCATAAGTCCATATCTGTATAAAAAGGGACATGACTTTTTTTTACTGATGAATACAGAAGTATGCAGCTGCACTAGGAACGCAGTACCACCAACAATAATAATAAGAAGGGTGTAATCCCTGAAAACAACGCCTGAATGCTCTGATATCGACGCCATTAAATAGAAGATAAAAAAATTGTTGTTGCGAGCTTTAAAGTCGTTATACCGTTAATTTTTTTTGAAATTTTTTGATGTGGAAAATGACCAGTGATAAAAATGCAATCGAATGATGCCACACATGCCCTATGTTGATTAGGGTGAAATTGGCGGTTATAACGGTTTTTAACGGTTTCTGTTGACCGTTTGGTCTGAAATTCCTTTCATGCCTTTGTATTGACCTAAGGAATATGTGTACCAAATTTGGTGTCAATCAGTCAAGCAGTTTTCGAGAAATCGTGTACACAGACAGACACACAGACAGGCCGGATATCCAAAACATTAACCCCTTATAATGCATATACATGCATTCAGGCGTTAATAAAACGGTTTGCCTCATCATCCAATAGTGTTTTCCCTCTGTAAAAAAATCCCTTTGTAAATAAACACCTTTTCATTATTCAATTGCGGTGTTTCCCTTTGTTAGAGATGTACTTTGCTGGACACTTAATATTTTTAGCGTACTAACTCGCATGAATAATAAAGTTTATATGCTGTCATTGCACTGTGCATAGATGGTCTTTGGTTGGTCCATACTTTCAGTTCATTGGAGTGTATGAAAGAACACTTTTCTCTCGCTTTTCATTCTATTAATAACAATTATGAATTGGTTACATTTAAAAAATATTCTTTTCACAATTACGAGCAGCATTGTTGTGAAGTTTGTGCTAATGGTTTGGGATGGTGAAGTGTAGGCATTTATTTATTTTTTATTGTGGATCATACTCTAGCAGTCATGAGATAACTTTTTATGTGGACACGGGCATGGGCTGGTGATCTCAATGCGTTGTCATAAAAAAAAGATAATTTCCAAAGAGAAATTTATAACCGCAGGAGCAGCCTGTATCTAGTGCCAATGATGTCATTTGAAAGGAGGGTACTCAAATAGAATTAGGGAGAGAATATAAAAAAACATCTAAACGAAGAGTTATTCAAAAATTGATGAGGATGCGACATGTCAATTTTTTCAGGTATCATATCGAGATCAGCATACAAAAGTGTAATATTATCAGGAAGAGAGTTAAAAGTTAGCTCATCGTTATTCCAGATATTTTTAAGTGTCTGCTTTCTATTCGATTTTTTCCCGGTGTGCGGTACACCCTTTAAAAATCCATTGGTTGAGCTTAATTAATGCATTGGAAAAAAAAGATCTTTTTATTGCTTCTGCTCGAGGATGATGAACCGTGACTAATGTGCTATAGAGAGATGGTAGGTGATACTGTGTAAATTTAGGGATATGTATGCATGATCATTAATATTATGAAATCAATACTGAACTGTACTTTTCTTCCAATGATGAAAATCACCAGCACCATTACCCTCGCATCGATAGATTAATCGGTGTAACCGCAACAATCATTAAAAAATGAGCTAACGATTTTCTCTACCTCCTTGCAGAAGAGGAGGAAAGGGAGTTACTGACCGTAAGAGTATTATATCTATTAAGAAGTGATTATTGTGTGCACTCTTAATGCTTTTCATGCAATCTGTTCAGAGAAACGAGTGGTCTTGTGGATGATGGATGAATAATGAAAAATCTTGAGAGATTCGCTTTATATTATTTATTGTGGGAATCCAAAGCTGTCAGGACCAATTATCACCACATTCACCTCAAGACTTGTCGATTTTTCATGGTTTCGAATGAGCTTATATCTTATCTGAGGAATGACGTATGTACACCGAGACTTTTACATGCTTTTCGCTATCGCTTCAATTTATATGGTCATATCATTACTTTTCAACTTTTATGTAATATTTAGGATTTAAAAGTGTATTGTTTTCCTATTGCAAAAAAAATACTGCTCAAGCTTTAATAGGAGCACTGCTAATAGCCAGTGTAGATTAAAGATATTTAAAAAAGACTGATCATCTCTGTAAGTACATTTGTTATCTTAATCAGAGACGTCACTCTTGGTTATAACTTCATTGAGATAAGAAAAAATGCTTATTATTACAGAGAAGATATAAAGAATGGTCATTAGAAGCACTGTCATTTCTTTTTTTTTATTAAAGCAAATGTAGCCTGAGCACGAAAAGAATGGGATTTTTTTCATCGTAACGAACACTTTAGACGCGTGAAAATTACTGAAATAAAAGTCATTAGTTTCAGTTTCCTATTTCAAATGTATCGCTAATAATCAGGAGGCATGATTTTTTTTACGATTTCAGAAAAGTGCTCATTAAATGGCCAAATAAATTTTTGGTGTTTTTTGAGATCCCAATTTATTATCGTTTGTGTGGATGGGAGGAGTATTCATGGGAATTAAGGTGTAAAAAAGTGATTTCCTAACCTAGATGTCTTGCTCTCCCAAACTCTTAAATCTCATTTGGTCTGATTGTTCAGTGGCTTTATGACCGGCGAAAAATTATAATGAGCACAGGTGAAGAAGCTTTTCTCACGGTTTCTTGTCAAAATTAACGATTTGTCACCTGCAAAGACGCAGCATGAGAGCTCTCTATTCAATCAACCTGTGTAACATTTCTTTTATGAAAAAAAAGATCATCTCGATTGATTTCAAACGATCAAGATGAACAGACCCGTTGTCATTTTATTTTTCAGCCATATTTCTCAAAAAAAAGTCATGAGCGGAGGTGTGAGACGATAAATGTTGTAAA
Source organism: Willowsia nigromaculata (assembly GCA_034700605.1). Lineage (NCBI taxonomy): Eukaryota > Metazoa > Arthropoda > Collembola > Entomobryomorpha > Entomobryidae > Willowsia > Willowsia nigromaculata. The sequence goes on from JAQIXX010001105.1 coordinate 7,104, forward strand.
CGAGCATCTGACGCCTTTTCTTACAATTTACCACACATGTGTCCAAGTATCATCATTACATCTATTACTACTTACTATACAGACAAGTTTACATCCGTTACCGATAAGAAGAGAAAAAAAAACAGCTCATTTGCTGAACTTGTCTGTGATGATGCTCAGGAGAAAAAAAAATATTATGTAATGTGAAGCATGTAAGTAGCGGTGAGTCATGCATAATTAGGAAACTTTCTTTGAACTTGAGCAGCAATCATGTTTATTCCTCCTTTTTCTCTTTGAAACGACACTGACTTATTGAGTTGAAATTTTTTTCTACTCTGATCATTATTACCAGAGAAAATCTCAGAATAAACTTGTTACGTAATCGTATCAAAAGGACATCAAAATAAATTACATGAGTCCTCATTGTTGATATTATTAGTAAAGTGGTAAATTGTGCATTCGACAGTTGTAAACCTATCGGTTTTCCCTTTGCAGAAATTTTTCAAAGGAAAAATCATATCGTCGTATGTACAATAGATTATTATAATAATTTAGAGTCATTACAAGAGAGTACCGGCAGCCGCCACCAAGAACGTTTCTAAGGAAATTACAAAATATTTTTACGTGTAAAATGAGCGTGTGTAAAAAATAGCCGGCCCAAATTTTTCCACATTTGTCGGATTTTTTTAACCTGAGCTCATGCATCTTTTTTTTTCTCATATTTTCCGTCTTTCACAGAGAGAGGCGGCCGCATTTTAATGAAATGGAGAACTACATCGCGAATTTAGCAAGTGCAATACATGCAAACCAAGTGTCCATTATTGCTTTGTAATAGGCAGTACAACCTTTAGTCAACCAATTTTTGCCACATAATAACATTTTTTTTTCTTGGTTACAACATTACAAACCTAATAGCGTTTACAATAACATAGCACAGCGATTATATTTATTGTGTGCTCAATTGAAGCAAATTGTTGGTTTCCAATAGCTGCCAGCCACATATGTTGTAAGAAAAGAAACAAATTCAAAAATTAACCTGGCAAATGGGCATATTACATTAGGATTTTTTTTTCTTCATATAGAAATTCATATAGAAAGTTGTCACGCAACAAATACTGCTGGCATGACGAAGAAAAAAAAAGTAAACCCTATCAACAGACGGTCGTCCGTTTTTTAAAAGCCAAATGACGCTTAAACATGCTCCATTCTGTCTTTTTTCACCATTTTATTTTTTCATTTTCCACTTTATCGTAATAATCATATCATATTATATGCTTGTATGATTTTTTTACGGATATGACTATGTTTTCTTTTCCTCTTATAAAAGTTCCTCTCTGTCCGCCTCCTATATTAGTACTCATTCATAGAGTTTCTAATAGGTTACGTGTTTTTATGAGTTGATAACGACTGGAATTTTTTTCGAGGAAGAAGTGGAAACCGTCTTCTCCTCCAAGTCGCTATGAGAAAACTGTAAAATCGGCGTGGCGGTAATGGCCGTGATGGTGGCAGATAGATCTGACTTAATAGAGATTACAATAAGAGCTATTATTACAGCTTAATAAATATCAGTTTCATGAATTTGCCATAGGGTGTAAGTACCTCCAGATATAAAAGTTATGAGGGAGCTTTCCAAAGAAAACTGTATGTTTGGTTGTGCGTGTGCACTAAAAAAAACATCTTTAAAGTTGGAACCTTATTTGGGGAAAGATTGAAAAAATTCATTTGAAAAGGATGCGGACACTATTTCTTCACGTTGTCTCCAAATTCCCCTTTGCGTAATCTCATACAAACATGTAGTTTCCCAATTAAATGAGGAGTTTTGAGGAAAAAAAATGAAATCTAGGCATTTTACTACTTATTATTATTATATGTTTGATTGTGCACGTAATTGTGAATGCTGGGCTCCACTAGTGAAGTGAAAATCTACTTAGAATTAACTGCTTGCATCATATCGGGATCAAAGGCATCTTCGTCATAATATTTATGCAGACATACCTGTACAGGTTCTTCTGAAAGCTCATGCAATCAATCCGCACACACACACACACAGGTATGCATTCTTGTACGAGCATTATGTTTACAAGCGTGTTTTTTTTACGAACAAGAAAAATTAACGTGGTATTATTCCCAAGGGTCAATTTGATTGCAGCGTAATTTAGATCTCAAACTAAATGTCTTCATCAAAAATAAAGCTTTCGTGTCTGTTTTCCTCCAATCCCGACGACTGGCACACATCTAAAAAAAAAAAATCTCCACCACCTCGAGTCCACCTACTAAAACGATTTGAAGCACAAGCATTTCATCTAAATTCAACTCTGCAAAGGGGAAAAAAAGTGGGAGTTAATGGGGTCCTATTATCTGTCCAAATTCATAACAATAAAATAGCCAGGAAGACAAGTGCACATTATCCGCCATCTTCTTGGCAATGATCTTTTCCCTCATATAATCATTTATTATTAATATCAACTCATAAAAGTTTATTTTTGATCGATGGTTATGTCACAGCATGCACACCTGTCATGTCACTCCGCGTATATATGGCTCATTCAAGGAATCGCTTTGTTCCGAACGTCAATCTCATCTAATCTCTCATCATCGTCGAATGAATCCTCTAATTCCTCCGATCCTACTCTCTAAGGCGTGATGTGTTTATCGAGCATACGACATAAACCAAACCACAACCATTTGAAAGAATGATTTAGCAAAAAATGCCGAATAAACGGTTTGTATCACGAAAAAAAATCAAAATATCCTCGTGTGCATCTCTCAATTTTTTTTATGCATACGAATATCGAGCTAATAGTTGATTGAAAATTAATTCATATTGATGGATGAATGAAGCATTAATAAATACGTGCTCAAAAAAAAGAGCAGCTGAAACTCGACAAAAATTGTATGATAATAATAAATAATAGCTTAATAACACCCAATTGAAAATTACTGATTGCCAGCACTTCTTCTTCTCTTCCCCGATCATCATCATTGTCTGATTGCTATTCACTGATAACTAATCTTTGGCAAGAAAGATGACGAATCAATTAAGCGGTAGTGCATGCACATTTTATTTTAAATATCTTCATTTTCGACTGGGATTCTCATTCACTTGGGATATAAAATTATTTAACCATTTTTATACCCCTTTTCTTCCTCAATCATGCATACAAATCATACAATCAACAGCCAAACAAACAACATTAATTGCTCGTCTGTAACCCAAATACATTTTCTCCGCTGGAAAGATGAACGATTCATGAGCCTAATTTTTTTTCAAGGAATGCTCAATTTTTCAAGTCAACTGAGATCATAAACTGACGACACTGTATATGCAGTGATGTGAGAATGCGGTAAATCGGAAAATATCTGCTCCTACTCCATCCATCACACAAATCTATTTACGGCTCCATCAATCCATGAAATTAAGCCTGCAATGAGGTTGGCGCCTGTGTACTAATACGTGACACATGTTATGCCTCACTTGACTACTTAATTTCACTGTTTCTCGCTCTGTGACTTAGCGGTGGCTCGTGAAATTGTCGGGAGAAAATTTAAAGTAATTTCCTATCAATTAAATATCCACCTTCCAAATGTCATCTGAAACTCATCAAAAAAAGGTTTGGATCATCCTGTGCAAAAAGTTAATTGATAATTTTAAAAAAATGCGTTTCAACATATTTTATTAAAATCTATCCTCCTCCTCCCCCACCAATTTTCTTCGTCTTTTTGAGCAAGCGATCTATCCATTTAAAAAAAGTCGGCTAATAATGAGTAATAGCAATTAGAAATGATTATTTTTCGGGAAAAAATTAAGAGCACGCCGACCGTCAACGTCTGTTCATTCTTCATTTTTTTTTTCGGGTGTAATAATGTTTGATGAATAATCTAAAATCCACATGAGAATCGGATACATAGAGAGAGAGAAGAACCCCAAGCAGTTTTCTCTCTTCCCACCTGCGGTGAAGGTCCCTTTCACTCATTTTCATGATATTATTCGCAGTAGCGCAGTAGAGACCATTGACAACTCTAAAAAAAAAGTGAACGAAGAGCTTCTCTCTAGCCCACTTTTATATGAAAACCTCCGCGAGAGTTAAATTAAAAACAGGAAAACCAGATGCAATTATCATTCTCAGTTGGCAGAAGAAAGAGTTCGTCAGAGCGATGGAAATGGTTTGCGTGCAAGCTTTTATAATTGACAGCTAAATTTTTTAAATGGTCCATTGTGGCTCGCATTAATGAGTGAATAGGAAAAATCACACTAACTGACTACTACTCATTCAACATCACGGGCATACACACAAAAACATTTAGTATGTGTGTAAAATACATGTCGCGTAAATGAACATTGTATATGTTCCCTTTAGAATGGGATAATATTATGCATCTGTTATTCTTTTCTTCATCTTCCTCAACTCTTAATTTTATGTACTAAATGCCTCCTCATTTTTTAATTTCATTTTATCCTCTCCTATTGCCAGAGAGTTTAATTCCTCTGCACAAATTTTCATCTAAGGGGGAACAAGAGCACACAACAGTGAGGAATTATTATTATTATTGCTACTTATTAAGAGACTGTGTATGTGCTTATATCGAATTCACTAATGAAAAATATGTGCGCAGAATCCTACCTCCTTTTTATAAGGTTTTCGCCATTAATGGGGATAATTAAGCGCTCAAATATTTCTGCACTCTTCTTTTCTCACAATAACGTCATTATATCCATTGAATTTGGTGATATAGAGTGACCACTCTACCCTGGCCTCAGAGACGGACGCACACACTCGTTCATGATGTAAATGAGAAAAACGGGTCTCTTGCCATATGCTTGCTTAATAATTAAATATAATAATATGCACTTGAGAGGAGAGAAAATACGTTAGGTATATATTTTTTTTCTTTTCCTCTCGTGAAAACTTGAGTAATTAAGTAACTCTCAAAAAAGAGCAAATGTGTCCCCACTGATTACTTTGGCATGCGAAAATTGGCCGCAAATAAAAAAAAGTGTAATATGAAATGTGTGAGTTTTTATAGGCTCGCAGTCTTCATCACATAAAATTGTCCCGTTTGGCGGTTGCACTTGTGGTTCATCATCATCATCAAATCATTAACAAACATTATGATACACAATGGTGAAAAAGGGTTAAATAATAAGTTTAATGATGATAATGTGATAAATAAATGAATAATGTGATCAAATAAATACACTTGAGCTCTCCTTCTTTCTTTCTGGTAGCATGTCACTGACCACATAATAATAATAAGTAGAGCTTATGCTCACAAAAGCGAAATTCATACACGAAAAAAATGACGTGATAATTTTTCTAGGAGAAGTGTACAAAAGTGGCGACTTCCCATCATTATTTATTGTTCTCATGATTCATGATGTGTGTTCTTGAAAAACGGAGTAATTAACAGTGACTACTGACGCACCGTTCGTTTTTGTCTCCCTCTTCTGTCTACCTGACAATTTCTTTTTTCCACTCAATTATTTCAAGTTAATTAAGGTATCATTAAAGGCAGACTCAAATGGAGCATTAAGTATTTTTGCAGGTAGATTCATTTTATTTGTTTGAGGCGACAAAAAAACTATTATTCTTTCTTCATCTCTGAAACTGGGAATATACCTGAGAAATTCGCTAATTTCCCATTAACTCTCCTTGATTCGATATTTAATTGGGAGATGAGCATCGCTTTACTGCATGCAACCGCACTTGAGAAGAATGATCATTGAATAAAGTAAGTTTTCCGTTTTTTTGGCATTAAGATACTTAATTATGTTGGGCTATCCGTTAATTAACGCCTAAATGCTGTTAAGAGACGGAACAAGATTTCGAGGAACGATTGCGCCCTGGAAGGTAAGCATTGTATTCCGTGAGAACTGTGTGGCTCATTAAATTAAATTAATATTTCATTTTTTTATGCCACTTGCTTTTTTACATGTAATTATAATTTTATGTGAAGCGTGTTCCACCAAAAATGATCGACATACTTTTTAAAAAATATTTCGAGGCAGAGAAACTGACTACTTTATTTTATAAAGTAATTTAATCATTCATTTGAAAACTAAAGATTGTTAAAAAAATGCAGGCAGTTAGTAAAACAATGGGAATTAATAATTTGAAATTATGAGCAGCTCATTTGCTGTGAATTTGAAAGGGGACGACATTCCTTAACTCCTTTTCTTCCTCCCGCTCTCTCTTGCTCCTTTTTAATGATGAAGATGCTAAACTGTCAATTTACATACATTATCGAGTATTTGTACACGTCAACTAAAATTACAATTTTTTTCTTCTCCTTTTTGGCATTTGCTCAGGAAACAAGTTTAGCTTTTCAGATTATTATGATGTGTAAAAGTGACGGGCCTATGATTACCAGAATCTCTATAACAAATATTTATTTGCCAAAAAAACTAATGATTCAAATAGATAATTTCTTTACATTATTATATAAGCAGGAAAATTGGATGTTAAACTTTTTTCCACGGATAATTTTATTGTCTAGGAAATTTTTTTTTCAAAACAACGTATGATTTATAGCGTGACAGAAACAATGACAGCTTTCTGAGCAAGCAATAAGTAAAGTCTAAATTACAGCAGCGGAATAAAAATTTGGAGAAATAAATGTCAGTTGAAAAATTCATCGCTACAAAATAAACAAGTTGGAATTACACTAGCTCACCAGAGATCATGTTTTATTATTAATGCATTAAAAATGCAAATTGGTAGGCATGAATGCAAAGTGGGCTCTTTGTTGATTTTAATTTGCATTTATTTTTAAATCTTCGACAGGTAGAAAGTATACACGTTTTACACATGAACATAAAAAAAATCTCCGTTTATAGGAATACGCTAATTAAAAGTTAATTTTGTTTCCTACTTTTTATTACCTAGTCAATTAAAGTTTGGCAAATTTACATTTTACACTGATTTCTATGAAAATTCTATTTCTGAACATCCAACCAGTGCGAATCTTAAAAGTTGGCGAATCTTGAATCCTGAAAATATGCTGTGGAGTACCTTGGAGTTTCATGCATGACAACTTTTGCAACTTGCAAAATTTTGCATACTTTTTCATACACACACTGCGAGTTAGCAGCTAATCTCTTGCAAAAAATTTGATACTACTTGTATAATTGCTTTATAGTCAGTCAGTGTGTTGTAATTATTAAGTCATTCATACCCACAAAAAAGTGGATAACCGCAAGTTTGCTAATTGCTGTGCGGAAAACGTAAAACAATCATTATCCCCACTTTATCTGAATATATATTTTTTTTACAAGTAGAAGAGTCATTTTCGTCATGAGTGGTGGTATTATCGCTATCACCCTTAAAAATCATCATTCATCCATCCTATTTTTTTTACAAGTCTTAAGAAAATTCTCTCTTCCATTTTGTGGTAGAAACGATGTTGCTGTTGTTCTAACAAAATGATAATGAGTTAAAGGAACATGCATATTATCATCAGTGTTATTACAGCTAAGACAGGTATGCGCACAGACACATTACCTATTTTATATTGTATCCACATAAGACACGTACAAAAACATAATATTATTATTATTACGCTTTTTTTCGTCGTTGTCGGATAAGTTGTCGGCAAGGCGGCGGATGAGCAATAAATACAATTCTGTTTTTTTTTCTACATACATTTCATATTATATCTTTAACATGTGTAAAAGCAACTCCTCTCTCTTTCCTTTCCACCCTTTTTTCTACTTTTAACAACATAGTATTAGAAACACATTAAATTGACTTGAGATGACTTATGAAGATTTATGACGTGTGAAAAGACGGAAAGCTTTTCTACACTTTCATTATCTCCTTTGCTTGTTTCTTCATGAGTGCACTCGTCGAAAATAATGGCAGCAGTAGCAGAATAGAAGAGAGTAGCTTCTTTCTTGGGGTTAGCACAAACATTAGCTCATATACTCTTATTACTAGTTAGTTCAAAACTTCTTTTCTTGAAGAGCAGAAAAAAAATCAGCATTTTTGCCTGTGTGTCTTTCATACAAATGAAATGGCATATAAATATCTATTAAAGAATTGTAATTATTTGCTATCATATCGTATTACAATGAAGAGAGGAGAAAAAAAAATGTTGCAAAGTCGGAGACACTGGCGCGACCGAAGAACCGACATATGGAAATTACATGAGAGACATGACAAAGATAATAGACGAATGGTGGAGTACGCTCAAGCGAAAATTATCTCCAGACAGGAAAAAAAATACCTAACAAGTTGAGTACTTATCGTCATCTGCCAGGATGCGAGCAGAAGTCATATTATGTCTTGTGTCAAAACGCACTCATTAGCTATTATCAACTTTTACTAGAATCTAATGGATTGGGTATTTATTTATGCGAGCATTTTTTTCTGCTTTTTTCTCTATGCAGCGGTCCAAAGGAGCCGGCGACTTGCAAAATTTCAATAAGGGTTCGCATGTGTAAAAATTGGAGTAATGTGGGCACTTGATGTAAAATGAATGTCGCATGGGGCAAAAAGATAACCAAGATGATAAATTTGGTTACGCTAATTTGATGGCAATGGAGTGGAATAGAAGGTGTCAACCAGGTAAAAGTAATAACTGCTCGGTTATGATTATGAATTTTTGTTAAAACATTTAATTCAATTGTCTCTACAAATTTATATTTTTTACAGCAAGTTCTCCATTGTGTGGCTTGGCTTAACCGGTCATTAGTGAGTGGTTTGACTTAATAAGCGGAGGGAGGTTTTTTTCTTCAACTGCAAAATTATCCCCACAACTGCATTTCTGACAAGAAAAAAGGAAGGAACAAGGATATAACGAAGTTAGAGGAAAAAAGGCGAGAATTATGTGAAGGAACATGATACAGTAGTAAATAAAGCGTTTAAAGTAAACATGTCCGAGGGATACTTAGCTGAAAAAGAATTGCATACCTATTTTAGTTGTCATTCTATTGTTTGCAAGTTTCGTTTGAATATTGAATGAAATAAATCACACGTAATCAACCCAATAATTAGCCACTAAAAAGCATTGTCTACGTTTACGAGTCATGTCCACTGACAGACGGACAAACATGTTTAAATACAATACTCGAAGATACAGCTACGCCAGCTACGTAATAAATGATGACTGTTTTTTCGCGTGTCTGCATCCACTGATATTGATATGATTAGAGACGCGAGAAGTTGCCACAATGTTTTTTTTCATACAGAGCCAGAATGCAATCACTCCCTTCACCCTTGTTTGTGTTTATCGTGTAAACCGAGATTTTTTATGGGTAATATTAATACAGAAAATGCAATAGGATTTTTTTTTTGTTTTGTCTCGCTACGTTTGTGTGCATGTAAACCTTCATCAACTTGATTAAGTACTGGACTGTGTAATGTAATATAGATATGAGCAGTGTATAGGTAGATTAGTTTATTTAAACGCTTTTACGCTGAAACGGAATAATATCATTGTAATACCTTTTCACACAACAATTTTGTTTCATTTTTTTTAACTATATGATTTGTGAGCAGAAAAGTGTAAGATCAAGATTTTCTATACATATCAGAGTTGCATAATACCAGATCTCTGAAACTATGATATTTTTAGCTTGTCTGTCCGTCCATTTTTCCAATATTGATTGATCTAAACATAAAGTTTTCGGTTTGAATTCAAAATGGTTTATTGGGATTTTAGTTCCTGGTTGGGCATTTAAGCTGGTGGCTAGTGAAAATTGATTCTGATTTATTTGCAATACATTTACACAGCAACTTTGATCTTACCGTTTTCACATAATATTTTTTTGGGTTATAGATGCATGTTGAATTGTTGAAGTTGTACTAATAAATACCTAGCTATTTTGCCTGTGTAAGTTGTTTCGTTTCCTAATCCTCTCGTCAAATTGAAAGGTACTAATTACATTTCACGCAAAGTCTAATTTTCCCAATTTTTATATCTCTCTTTTTTTTGCTTGGCATTTTCCCTCTCGTACAAAATACTTTATATACGCATACATGCATATCCAGATATTATTTTGAGGCTTTGATGGACCTGCCAGATTCCCACTTCTCCAATCCTACAAAACATTTGCCACGAAAAAATGTTTCGATACTGGGTTTCTAGCATGAACACATAGAATTGTTCCTTTTTTTACGGCATTCTTCCAAGAAGGCTTATGAATTGAGTTATTATAAACCAATTTTTAAACAACTAGCCCAGAGTTGAAAAGTGGGCGATTATTATTACTTACATAAATGTCAGTAATTTAAGCGACTCTGGCTGCTGCTGTTGTTGATGTTTCTCTTATTCCAATTATGTGCGAGATGAAGGCTAGATTTCTTTTTGTCTTGCGATTTCATCGGGCATAGGATTTTGTATGGGGTTTAGCATGCACTTGTATTGCATGCAAGCAAGCATTCATTCACGAAGGGGAATTTTATTTTATCGGTGATGATTAATTGTGTATTTCTTTCCGTGGAATATTTTTCCCTCATAGGCATTTTCCGATCAGTTTGTGAGCATGATGCATACCTGAATATTATGTGGAAAATATTGTAACCCGGTTTCCTTCCGATTCCTTTAAAATAAGTAATAAGGAAAACCAAGAATGCAGAAAATTCCGGATTGATTGGAATTCAAGCCCGAAAAAATGCAGGCCCAAACAATAATTTCACTTTCTCGCTACCTATTCTAATTTTTCCTCTGTCGATCAGAATATACATCTGTCTGATCACGAGCGTGGAGCAAGTTTGATTGATGCATGTTAAAAAATTGGGGAAGCATACTCACCGGATGAAACTGTAAAAAATGTAGATGTTTAGTAATTAGAAAGGCCATATTTTTCTTATATGAGGTATTAGTGTTTTGTTCAATTTTTTTTTCTCTCTCTGACGGCACAAGTTTAAAAAAGACATAGATAACGTGATCATATCATCACCATCCTCATCAGTCAAAAGTAGAACATGTTGACTGTTGAAAAAAATGAGGCTCCATCCAACTTTTTTTTTTCTTCAGGGAAGATTACTACATGAAAGTAGATCAGATCATGAGAGAAGTCAAGAAGCTTGAATTACTTTACCTGCATGTCTATATGATTTGATGTGTGATGTGATGTGTGCGTATATTATATTCTGATATGTAACTTCCAGCTTGTCAGGATATCGTGATCTCCCAATAATACCTTTCTGACGTTTTACATCACAACTTCATATTTCTCATTTTTTTTCTCTCTCTTCCTTCTGCTCTTCTTTTCAAACTCATCAAGAAGAATGCTTCCGCTACTCTAAACCCGTAATTCAGTGAATAAAGTGAGTTTTCAACTGGAATGGACATTTTTAAGTAGATGGGCTAATTAGTAGGGTCGTGCATGAGCCTAATTGGTAACCAATGCTTTCGTTCTTGGAAGTCTTGTGATGAAGAACGAGCAGTTGTTTTAAAAAAAAATCTAGATTGAGACGCTTGAAGGCAGACATTGAGAAGGTGTAGAGAAAACATCAACAAATATTGCATTCATATTAACAATAAGTCAGAAATATTGTTTATGAATCATTTATTATAATATTTTTTTTTTCCTCTTATTTTTCTGATCATGGCGACCTAGGTCTTTTCAATCAACCACACAAATCGTTCGTATTGTTTGTTCCAATCGTTTTTTTTTCCAGAAGAGAAAAATCATCTGCCTGTCAATCATTTTTGCAACAATTAATTCACTCATTCGGAAAACAACACGTTGTGTGCTTGTGCACTCGTCTGTGATTTCGTTTTGAGGAAAATAATTTCACAGAAAATTTTATGAAATAAAAACACAATCAAAAAAATAAAGAAAGCATGCATAAATATTAATATTATTATTCCCTAACAAATGCTCTCATTGAATAAACTTTACAAACTGCTGCTGCTGCTCCCCGGCCACATTCCATGCGTTCCTCAGAAGCATTCATATAAGCTATTGTCCTTAAATATGAATTCTATTGCTGTTTATTATGACACGCTAATAACGGATATAACATACTGGAGATTATTGAAGGATGTGGAATGGAATTACTCTCTGCATTCCAATTATAGCACGAAACTTTGCCTCACAAAATGTTAGAATGGAAACAAAGCAAAGTCAAGCACGACAATGCTGAATTGGCTTTTTGTCGCTGGTTTTTGCTCCAAAGAGAAAAGAATAGAGGCATACTTTTGATTGAAGAGGAGACCTCACGGGATATCCTATTATAGAAATCGCATGACACCGTCATCATAATTATCATCGTCATCATCATCATCTCCACCAAAAACGCATCGCATGGTCATCAGAAAAGCAGTCTTTTTGTGGATGGTGTGAAACGAAGAAAAACATACAAGTTTGGAGAGATACCACATAGTTGACTGACTGCTTGGTGGTTTGGTTTGGTTTGGTGTGTGAGGTGAGGTGAGGCTTGCGAGAAAACAATGGATTGCGGATGACAGATAAAAGGATTGATTTCGGACATTTGTACTTGAAGATTGTTATTTCATGAGAGGGTCGGCTGCTAAATGTGCTGTCATCTTTTCAAACCATTTTTATCTCAAGTTGTGTATGCTTCCACATTTTAAGAGTGTAATCTGGCCACTCAAGTGGAATAATATTGCATAGGCCTGGTTAAATACTGTCCACTAGATAAAAATTATTCATACTGGAAATATTACACATTAGGAGCACACATCTTCCATAAAAATGGGCTGGCAGTTTGCCTGAAAAGTCAATCTGTCACAAATAGTAGGGTCCAGGGAAAGTGTGTGTAATCTGTATATAAAATGCGTTTATGCATTTTACTTATGTTTATGTCAAATGATTATGACAATAATAAATATAAATTTTTCAGAAGGTGCGTACGTACCGCTTCAGCACCGCAGCCACCGAGGGAGTTCTCTCTCAGCTACTAACTATTATGATGACAAAAGGGAACTCAGTGAAATCTTGACAGGCAGTTTAGACGGCGGTTTGCTTCTAGTCGTGTCACGATATGTTTCATCCACACATGAAACATGTCACACACGACAATTGTGAAACATGCCATGCTACTCTTATCATATCATTGTTTTCTAGAAAATAAAACAGTTCCCTCAAATCCCAAAAGAGAATTGATGGGGTTGCCATGCACCGAAAACAATATATGCATTGGGGAGTATAGCAGGAAAAATGCGGCTCAGGTAAATGCAAATCGAGAAAATTTGAAGGACAGATTATCCTGTGGTCACAGAAAATCTCATTGTTTTCCTCAAATCAATCAAACTGTGTGAATACATGTCGACAAGACAAATTCCGTATGAATATTTAACTTGACGAAAGTACCACACACAGGGAAAACTGCATATCAGACTAATCGTTAATTTTAATTGTGCAATCAATAAATGATCCACTTGTTTAATTTACCGACTCGAAAAAAATTTATACCAATCACAATAATAGACCATTAGGAAAAAAATTATATCAAATTTGCAAAGGGCATTGGCCGACATAACCAGCACAACTCGTTGTACCCACAAACTTTTTATTTTTACCATTACCCGACCTAAAACCATTTTAGCCCCACAAACAAAAGGATACACAAGCACTACTGCATTGTCCCATAAGTTGCTTTAAAGGAGATGTAATAGAAAAGCGAGAGAAAAAAAGAAATCATTGCGCTTCAGTAATTTCGAATTGTATCAGTCTCCGCAACACAGTCACTACCGCTCTGCTAACTTCATTTTAATGAATGACGGAAAAAATACTTAGCAGCTATAACAATAGGCTTTGTCACCGTTACCGTCACACCACCGCCATGCCATGCCACCACCGCAAGGAAAAAGCAGAAACCATTGACCAAAGAGAACACAGTTGTTGTTATCGGTCCACTTCTTTACGAATCATTACGCCTGATGCTTTCTTCCTCGTCGTCTTCTTCGGCACAAGTTTCTCTCAAAAAGGTGCGGTTTTTATGGCTCGTTGGTTGACTGCTCTTTGATGTGGTCTCAGCGATTCGTGAATTGGAGTAATCTCAAGAAAGTAAAAAAAAATATTAAATTCGTTGTAATTGAATTAACTCGAGAATTGATAAAAGCAGAGCTCATGAAAAATATTTCTCATAAAAGCTTTGAAATGAGTTCTCACACAAATGTCGCAAGTTCATAGACATTTTTTTTTTTTGAATAGGGCCATTTTTTGCAAGTGAGTGGTTCCCTATAGGCTTTAAGGATGAGATTTGAGTTTAATTGTTGCTTATTTTTTTAATGACGCTTTTACTGCACGCAACATTTAGACTAATGCGAAAAAAAAGGATTTTAACATTTTGAGCTATCTAGGAAAAAAGGCGTGTAACCATAATAACTGCTTTAGATAGAGCATTATATGGGGAAAGTAAATTAGTTTTTTTGCCTCTTTTAATATTTCTATGTTTCGGAACAGTTTTAGAGGAATAATATTTTTTGGTTGAAATTTGAAAAGAATCTTTTGTTGACAAGAAGAGGAAGTTATCTCGGGGCGCCATCAACTCATTAGATGCTACCAGAGAAGCTTCCCTGGCACTAGACTGCAGCTACCCATATACACGCAAGAAAAGAGATCAGATCGTATAAATTTTAAGATTTTTTTTTTCTCTCCTCTTTTCCGTCATCATCGTCGTCGTTGGAAAATACGGTGGCAGTGACAGTGCCGTCGTGTGTATGCAGTCATTCTTCATTCATTCATTTTCTTGCATGGATCATGACACAAGTTAATTCATATATGAAAATGGATGGTGAGTGAGAAGACTGTCACCACAGAGTGCACATGTTCTGCATTCATCGGGCTTTCTTGGAGATTTTTTATGAAGATGGTGGAGGAAATATGCATAAATATTTTGAGTCCTCTTCTGTCTCTCTTCCATACAGTCTGGTTGGAATGTAGGTAGGTATTCTTCTCTTTATGGTAAAAGTCATTTTGCTCGTTTTACTGAGCAAAATGGATGAAAATAAATAATATGTAGATATTATGCATGCATTCATATATCATGGCAGACAGGAAGGTTTTTTTTTCGTTGGGACATCTCTTCATCTTCCAGGAAATAAATCCCTAGCTTCCTTTCATTTAATTGGATTCATAAATCTGATAACGACCATAATTGGACCACCACGAAGAGCCAGAACAATTGCTTTCAAATATGTTTGAAATTTGTTAACTCTTTATTGATTGTAATTGAGGACAAAGTTGGGTGATTTTCAGACTTGCGATGAAAACAAAAGGACTCTTCATTTATCTGAGAGAGTTGTCGTTCAGCAAGGAATTCTTATGGCTTGGCTACCAAGTGTGTAGATACTTGAAAATATAATAAGAAGTAAATTACTTTCTGTCAGCCCACTCTAAATAGCGTATCATCAAATAATACGGACAAAAGTCAGTCGTCCATAAAAAAAATAACTTCATTTATTGACTGTTACAATAAAATCTCAGCATGAATGGAATGAAAGAAAGTCGCGCATTTTGAATGCAGAATAATCTGAGGGAAAAGAAGGAGACAACAATCGATTCTTTTTGATCGCCGCGATCAAATCTAACTTTGTAAAAATTCTTAAGTCGGACTCTAACTATTTGTACAAATAGTAAATGAAGTGTACACGACCACTTAATGTGCTGTAAATCTATTGTCACATTTTGGAAAGTACATAAAAACTGTGAATTTCTTTTATTCTCGATTAAAATACAGTAACAATAATAAACTCATAAGTGATACATAAAATGTGTGACGAATTTCACATTTTTCATTTCTTAACTGAAAGTAGCCCAAAGGAAAAATGCATCCATGTGAAGCAGCGCTATACATTTCAATGAAAAATTACAGGTGTATGAAAAGGGTAAAAAAGGTTGCAATGGGAAACTAAGATGACTTTCTTTTGTCAACCCGCATACATTTTTATACAACTCAAGAGTGTGATTCTGACTTCACCTATTATAATCGCGGCTCCCTTAATCTTTAATCTTAAAGTACCCACGTCCACTTCAACAAATCCATTCAAGTCCGCACACATTTTTGTCATAATCCAAAATTAAATAATTTTTATTAAGATTGGAACCCTCTAAAAGGACCACTATTATGGGTAATTCGACTGGCAAGAATAAAATTTAATAGTTATCAAGACACAATCAAAACTTCACTTTGATCAAAGCGAAGAATGGGAAAAAGCATGGGAAAAAATGCACAATAATTTGAAGAAAAATTCTCAAATTGGGAATCATACAGCCATTTTATTTCCATATGATTAGACACATCGTTTGAAAGTCTAAAAAAGGATTTGATTGTCTTCTTTTGTGTTCTCCAGATGAAAAGAAAGCATCATCAATAACTGTTGAGAGGAAAGAAAGGAGTAGAACTTTGATGCATTGCGTTGCACCCGAGTTGAATGCAGGCGGACAATATTTTATGATCTTGTCTTCAAACTTGATAGTTGCTATGATCAAAGCAAAAAAATCCATTGTTGCAGTCTTCACGCTTGTATATAATTTTTAAATGACATTGACTACCGTATCATATCATTAGTTAAACAATAATTTTGCAAATTTTCTTTTCCTTTTTGCAAAATCGAGTAGAAAAACAAATTGAGAAAGGACATGGACACGTTTGATGTGCATCTGGTGAATCCACTTATGAAAGCTCTCTCTAGACAGAACATTGACTTGATAATCTCAATCGTGATTACAATGACGGAGATGATAATGTCAGAGATAAGAAACCAAGGAGCTGACCAAACTAGACTGTAAATGCATAGAAAAGCTTTAAGACAATTCATTACTGCATTTTGCATTTCTTTAATGCACTTTTCCCATTTTGTTTTCTTACATAACCGCATTTGTCTTCTTATCATTATTGCTAGAATAGTACACAGCTAAATTGTCTCACTGATTTATTTTTTACTATTTAATAATACAAAATGCATATTACCTGAGAGTCCCTACTACACAGCATATAAATTTTGTTGGATGGATATCTACCTACATATTATTACACAATGTTATTATTATGCATGAACATTGACCTTGAATAAAAAAAACAAGATAGAGATATCATGAGTAAAGTCAATAAAAACGGAGTTGCAAGAAAATTAATTGTCAAGACCCTGTCAGTCTCTGTGCACCACACAATCACCGCCACAATAAGTAATAAAGATGCAGAGGGAAATGTGATAGAGAGCACCAACGAAGAAGCAGCAGCGCAGCGGCACTAATATTTTATAACCAGGAGTGGTGCTGATACTCTCCAGAGTATTTAGCGACTTTAAATATTTCTGTTTGTCTGTCTGTCCGGTTCGTAACATTAACCATCCATATGCAAATGCGCGAAATACAAATCTTTACAGGGAGGGGTAATCTAAAACGATAGTGGTATGCCAGTTTTTGAATCTGAATCATAAACTGTACTTCGCTGTTATTGGTTCACCGGGTGATCCTCCAGCTGTGGATAAATGAGAGCTGGGAATTTGGTACGCGGGAAATTTGAAAACTGGCAGACCATTGTGATTTTAGATTATCCCGGACTGTAAAAATTAGGAAGGTATACAGTTTAAAAAATAGTTGAAGTAGAATTTTTAAATCTCTCGCCAACCCAAATACCGTACTCTGATTGGCTACCAAGAGCCAAGAATCCAATGAGTGCTGTGCATTTGTGTTGGCGGGAGATTTAAAAATTCTACTTCAACTATTTATTTAAACTGTCTACCTCTGTAAAGTTTTTTAAATCCTACAAAATAGTCTGCTCAAGATCAATTTTGTATTTTTCAGCTACGGATAAATTTACACTGTTGACCATCCCATTAAAACAATAATTTATCTATCTTCGTCTTCGTCTCTTTGTAGGCCCAGCAATGATGATGAAGTTACTTCTCCTTGGTCGGGTCCGCGTCCACACACAATTCATATTAGATTTTTTTTACTCCCATCTCCAGAGACCGCCGGTTTCTCTTTTTCTACCTCTTGTTGTGGCAGAAGAGTCATGTTTCCAGTTTCAACAAGTGTTGTTATCACTCTGAATCTTCATAACATTTATATACATATTGCTACCCACTACTACCTTAGATTACATTTTACAAAGGAGAAACACACACACACACGGGATAAAAAGCACCGAGAGTCATTTATAAAATCCAGGTCCAAAACGAAGATTAAAAACATTTATCAGCATCATTTTTTTCTCATTTTTATTACTTAATATTAAGATAATGAGTCCGGTTTTCCCTTTCATCTGTGCAACCAATTCTCTCTTAATGCATAACACAGGTAATGTAATAAAAATCTACTGTATGCTCCCATTGCTAAAACGCAGCAGCATTTGTGATCCTCAAGATCAAGCAAATAAAATGGGAAACCATCAATGAGCTAAAAAGGATGTCGATTTTAATAGGGTGCAGCAATAGTGTTGGTGGTAATTGTTGTAGTAGCAAAAATCACATTGACCACATTGTCTGAACCTCAGCAAAAACCCATTACGACACCAATCATAATGACTGGAAAAACATCCATGAAAAGTGCACTATAAAAGATGACTTGAAGAGCAACAATCAAGATGACATCTCTCCAAGAGAGAGAAAATCTTTCCCAAATAATTTTCAAGTGTCTCATCTTACCCTTATCCGTCACCAAGTTGCCATATTACCAACTAGGTTGTCATCATCATCCCTATTTTATTCATCATCATAATAATATTAGATGACTCACGTACACCAGAGAGATTACAACTCGCTGATAAAAGCAATTCCCAACTGTTATGCGGGGATATTGCTTCGTAATGGCCGTACGTTTCAGTGTGGCATACATTACCACACAGGGATCTCCAGCATGGAGTAAAATACGACATCATAATGATTACCTAACTATGAACTCTGTTTGTGGCGTGATTACTCTGATGTCTGCTATTTAACCCTTTTAAATGAGAGTGAATCTCGTAGAAAGCTATTTTTACCTTTGACAAAACACTTTAAACACATAATACAGTAATAATGCTCATTAACGTTCTCTCATAATGCGCCACACAGGGTAATCGCTGTATTTACATTTGTTCTCAGTTAATTTGAATGTTGAAGGGATAATCTGGCAGTGTATAGATGATTAAATAAAGTTGAAAGAGAACAGGTATGAGTATAATAAGGTGATAGAGTAAAACTACAAAGCTGGCTCGTTATTTGTACTTTTTTTTTCTTCATCATGAGTCCATATAAATTTTCAAAGTGAAAGACAATGAGGAGGAGAGCACCATGCTGAGTAACAGTTTCATAATGCGCTTTGATGCTATTTTGATTCGATGAACGCCAGCTCATTAAAAAGAACACCACTTGGTTGGTGTGTGCACACACAGACTACACACGCGTTTTTTTTGACCGACCTCCAGCAGGAGAGGAGGAAAAGAATGGTACTCTTTTGAGTTTCAATAGAAGATTCTATCTCTTTCTTCTTGGGAGATTACGTCTTGAAAATAAAGATACAATGGCAATCATGATAAAAAAAAAGGAGCATGCAGTACTTTCACGTTTTATTAACAACGCTAGTCAAATTGAATTTGTAGTAACTGCGCTTCGAAAATCCTCGAGTAATAAGTAGAACAAAGGATTATATTCTATGGCATCAAATACAAATGGAGATAGAGACTGAGGAACTGGGGACAGGACGAGGAACAATCAGGCAGTGTACATGAGTAACAACGAAAGATTTAAATTGAATCAGTTATAGGTATATATTCTCTCTTGTGATTAGTTATCGTTTGATTTACTTATAATATTTTGTACGATAAACTATTTCCGTTTCTATATCGCACGATAGTAATATAAAATGAATGGGTAGAGTAGTTGATTGGGTAATATCTTTATTTAAAAATGGCATGCAATTTTCATCTCGGTTATGTGGATGGATGACATGAGAAAGAATTTATTACGCTTGTATAGTCGGTGTTACAGCTTTTCATCAAAAAAGGTTGATATCTTTTTGATAGCTCATGACTACTGAGGAGGAAGAAAGGGCATATGGGATACAGACTTTGTTTCTGCGACATGCTCAATAATCTCTGTTGATTATTAATTTAAATTGAGACTAATTAATCACATATGACTCGACCCCGACCTTTGAAACTGCGACTGTCTCCATCAACTTATTATTACTACCATTTATCCAATAAACATGATCGAGTTTCTGCATGAGCACATAATCTACTTCCTTTCTCTTCTCCTCTATTTGCAAAACAAGTTGCAAAAATTTTCTTTTTCTGCAAAGTGATTAGCGTTATTATTACATCAGCTAATCAATACGAGTAAATAAACTTTGAAAACAATTTTTCTCTAATAAATTACAACATTATCGTTTCTACTACTTTTTTTATATGCTTGTTTCATCATAATTGTATGGTCTACTCTAGAAGAATGGTAATAGAAGTGGTAAAACAAATAATGAAGACAAGCACCAAGCGACTTTTTTTGTGTCTGTGTATAGCGGAGGCATACTAATTTCCAGACCGAACTTATCTCTCCGCCCGATCAAGCAGAATATTTATGGACGCTCATCATCTTGAGTCATAACAGTAAAAATAATTATTACAACCTCGTATCATCATCGTTCCTCACCATTTGCTTACTCACTTGTTATTATTATTGCTTCTTTGATTACCTCCCACCCAACCCAGTATACGTGATAACCATATCAGTATCGAAATTAAAAAAAGAGTCTGCTCATCAAAAAGTTGGTAATATAACCATACTTGGAATATACACATACATGTCTAGTTAGTAGGTACGCACTATTAATATACATGCTTACAAACTAATATTTACACAAAATTAGTTTTTTCCATTGGGAAAAGCACCACGCAATGTTGTGAGCATTCACTTCTCTCGTCTGTAAACGCTCAAGTCTGCTCACTTAATAATAATATTGATAATAATCGTTTTACTTGAATGAGGTAATCATAATCTGGCTTTATTACCATGAGATTACTATTCTAACTTGAGGATCGTCAGCAGCAGATTAAGTTGGGTTGTTTTTGTATGGACAAACCTCACCTTTTCATTAGTCCACACGGGTAGGTATATTTTATATGAAAAAAAATGTATGAAAGTGTTTCCTTTCATATGCGCTTCTTCCCTCACATTCACAAGCTGTTGAAATTCTCATTTGTGAGCACATAATTTTTAGTGAATATGACGATTACTAGTGCGCAAGCTTCAAATCTCTTGGGTAATAACGATAATGAATGCTAATAGTGTTGTTTACTGCAATTGCCTAAATTACTTTACACTTAGTTTTGGTATGTGTATCGTGTTACCTCGCGTTATATCATTTTTGAGTGGGTAGTCGCGAGTTTAGTTAAACAAATGAGCTCATATCATTCCGCAAAGAGAAAGCAGTTTTTTCCAAAAGGGTGAAAATTTTGATAACTGATGATATTTTTGTGTTTAAAAATGTGTATCTCCTTTGAATTGTGTGGAGACTGATTCTACAACTAGGAGTTAAAGTGAGCATCAATAAAGCAATAAAAAAGCGGAGGACCTATCATGTGTCTGCGTACATAATGAGCTTCTCACTCTCCCGAGTAGTTTTTAATGATCACATAAACTGGTGTAGAGATGATGATGATGCAGAAACTGCTAACAAGATGCAATAGATGAACCATGATGCACATTTAGATTCACTTTTTGGTATGCTCCCCTTCTGTCACATTTCTTCTTCTCTGCACATTCCAAACCCTTTTTTCCCTCTCATTCGAATCACATTTTGAAAATCTCAAAATCCGTTTCCGTTTATCGGTCCGTCAAAAACATACCATCTTCTTCACACGGTTTGCGCAACTTAATATGTTATGTGTCTCCTTCACATACGGATTTTTATTGTCACATGTGGCATTCCTTTTGGGCATATATAGCCAATAAAAATGTGAGGAGGCAGTCAAAGTCTCACACTCTGGTTATTACTTTTGTGTATCTATCAGCCTCTCCGTTTCAGTTGATCTCGGCTACCTAATCTGCATCATTGCTTTGAATTCTCAAGTGATGATGATGATTATGAGGAGGAGGAGGTGTTCCTAAAACATGTAGTGCACACATAAAAGATGCAAGTTTTCTTGAACGCGAGCACCCCCGAGAAAAAGAGGATGAATGGCTAAGTAGCTTTTTTAGTCTATTTTGAAGCTCCGCTACTGAATGCATTTTCTTTTGCATAATGCCACCATCATGATCCTGATCACCAGACCAGCATCATTGCGACGAATAAGAGGATTTTACAATGTGGCATTTTCTCTCCGAAGAAGTGTAAAGGAGAGGAGGAAGTTGGAGGCATTAACTCCTCTAAATTATCCATGGGACTAAGGGACCATTTCCTTGTCAGAGAAAAGGGAAAAGGAAGAGGAATCCAATTGCTTATGCGCAGTTTACCAACTTTTTACACAGAATGTATCTCTCCAATGTAATAAATAAAAGGAGAAGAGATCCCAATATTATTGGTTGCTCTAGAAAATATAATACAGAGAGAGACACGCACCATGAAAGCAGCAGAAAGAGAATCCGTGCATTATAGACTTTATGGGGAAAAGCAAGAACAGAACTTCGTTTCCAGTTTCGCTGACAAGCAGTTTTCTATTTTATGCCTATTTATCAATCCCTGATATAATAAAGTTTAAGCCTTTGACTTGGAATTCACAGAGTTTATTGGTAGTACACACATTTATTATTACAAAAGCTTTCTACAGAAGTGGAAAGAGTTTTGAAGAGATGATGTGATTGTTGCTGTGTGAGTACGCAAGTACAAAAGCGAGTCTTGCAACTCAATTATCTTTAATCATGCATGTAAGCATGGGTGTCAGATCCTATTTGTGTTTGCATATGCTTTCCATTCCGAACAACTTCCTTTGCCGAAAACTTCCTTCATTTCTTTCCTTGGGAAAATAAGTGGTGGTATGGCGTGGCATGGCATGCGCTACAAAGAGAGTGTCTGGAAATGGTGATAAGAAACTATAATTATTTACTAACAACAAGCAGTATTGCAACATCTATCAAAAAAAAAGTGGTCTCCTTCTATTATTTCTCTTAATAAGGTCAATTATATGGGAGTTTAGCAGAGTTTCATGCATAAATATATTGGTAATACCAACCAGGGGTCTTGTTAGTAATGCAAATTATGCAAATGAGGACGAATTCCGTAATCCATTTATTTTCACTGGGAGGAAGGTTGGATGGCGGAGATGGATTAAGAGAAGTTTTGAGGGAAACGGAATTTTAGTGAGTGTAATATGTTAATACATTGGTTGCTTTTAATTTTGATAAATAATGTAGTACGCTCAACTAATTCTCACTTTGCACTATGGTGTGAAATATTAATGGGGAGTGAGCAGAGTTCACTTTGAGTATTTCCGTTAGAAAGGACATGGTAACAGCAGGCTTCACACCTGTGTGTTTAATTGTCCGTATGAAAACAATGTGCATACGAACACTGTTAAAATTTTTAGGACTGGGTATGCTAATTCCATTAAATGCTTGAGAAAGTTTTCTTCATAGTGCAGCAGCCATAAAATCGAAATTATTAGGCCGGTTTGATTGAAAAGGGATAATTCCATGGTTATCAAAACGACGCATTGCGCTTTGTCCAATTCCAACTGCAACGAAAAATTTGCGCTACTTCCAATTACATATTCAGAATATCTGACGCATCTACAATTCTGCATGCCATATTGTTTGCATGCATTGGCAAAAAATTCTTTTTTTCCTGCAAAATGCAGCTCTACGCTTTGGTCAATAAGATGATACGATAAGAATGAGAAGCATGAAATTGTGTAAGTTGTTTCCTACTTTTGACTTGAATGTTGGCTCCGCAAGCACCGATCAATTTCACATTTGTCCAATGTCTAAATTCTCAAATGAGAGAGAGAGGAGCAGTCAATTACGTCTACTTATTGTAGATGTTAAAAATAACTTAGAATTTGATTACAGACAAAATACCACTTTCCTCTGAGTTTTTTGGTCGATACAAACTGGAACGTAGTATGAATTCTTATATGATTTATTATTTTGATATCAGCAATCCCACTACCATTTCGTTTCAGCCATATCAATTTCTCCTTCGAAAAAAAAAACCCACAAACATATATCTACAATCTCATATTCTATAGATACTTTTGGATATCTACAAACAATATGGATTCTCTATTAGCCGTGCATAATCATATAGAAAGTTTATCTCTAGCCAGAGGTAAAATTCTTTCACCCAATTACACAGAAAAACAGTGCTGCTCGCTGATAAAGAATCCGCTAGTCGGTTCTTTCAGATGTTTTCGGAAACCACTAACTCGGCCTGCATCTTGATAGAATGCAGTAGTTTCTCTCTCAAGTCAAAATGAATGGAATGCGGAGAGAAAAAAAGGAAGGAGTATATTGTGTGCACACCCGCTGACTCACATAATTCCTCGTATGAATTCTCCTAATATTTTTTCCTCCTTAGACTTATCAAATCGGTTTTTATACACAATACGTCAGCAAGTCAAATACGCTAAGATTCATTCAAGATGATTATCATCCTCCCTACATCTGCTGAGAGAAATTCCTTTAAAAATATTTTTTGCCATGTGAGTTTATTTTTTCAATATTTATAAATGTTTTTGTTACAAACGAAACAAGTAATTTGAGTAAAGTAGATGGAAAGTATGCTGTCGTTTTGTTTATGAAAATAAAATGAAGTGTTGGCTCTTGATCATTCTATCATATTTCAAAACCCTCCTCTGCTCATCCAACCGTGTAAAGAACGCTAAAGGGAAAAAATATATCCTCCCTAATGATCATTTAAAAGGGTACGGCTACTTGCGCCTCATTAGTTAGATTTTTCTT
The DNA here is from genome assembly GCA_034700605.1 of Willowsia nigromaculata. Taxonomy (NCBI): domain Eukaryota; kingdom Metazoa; phylum Arthropoda; class Collembola; order Entomobryomorpha; family Entomobryidae; genus Willowsia; species Willowsia nigromaculata. The sequence continues at coordinate 31,875 of JAQIXX010001105.1, forward strand.
AGGACGCACGCTCCTCTACTCTCGAATCTCTTATTATTCATGCTAATGACATTCATTAAAGAAAACACATGTTTCTTTCACGAGCTAAACAATCATTTTTCCATGAACTATAAATGAAACAATACACCGACTAAAAAAAATCATGGAACACTTTTGAGAAAGGGCTTAATCAAAAATAGTCGTTTTTTTCATAATAAATAGTTAATCCTATTATGAAAAATGTTTGGTGGAGAAAGGTAAACCGTCTATTAGACATAATAAGTAGTTCCGATTGTGAATCTTAGCTTGCCAAGTCACCATTTTTCATCTACAAAAAAAATTACAATGGAATGATTTAATGGGACGTATCGTTCTACCCTTTTTATTATGGCAAATGTAGAAAATGCATAGAAAACATATTACAGCCTTCATAATGTTTTCTCTCTTCAATGGCCGCACATGCATAGCGACAAAATAAACCAAGCAAAAGTGAGGAAACGGGAGTAGTCAGATATGTAGTCGCAGTAAAATAGAACGATGATGATGATAATAATAAACGCTTTAAGACTAGTCACACAGATCATTAATATGCTGAGTGAATAATAGCTGTAAAGCGAGTGTAACATTCATGTTACGCACAACTCGTCGAGGAGAATGCTCTTTGAAAAAATACCAAGAAAATAACTGACTCTCTTTCATAATGTACACGAGTAGAAACAAACTGCAGGAGAAAGGGAGATGATCTGGCTTTGGCTCTCTGCTCACTCACTCATGATTTTCAGATAACTTTTTATTATTCTTCTTTCACTTCTGAAAAGGGAAGAATTTGCTCCTCATCTTTTGAACACGTAATCATAATAGCAGACGGTGTCATTATTACCAAACACTCAGAAAGAACGGGTGAGGATGCATCAATGAAATCATTCTATGTATTTTGTATTTATTATGCTAATAAATAGCTGCTATATAGTTTATATGAGTATTCTAATGAACATGTTTACATGCACATTTAGCTGCAGTATTTGCTGCAGTCGACCATGAACAGTTTAGAGGAAAAAAGAGGGGGTCGGGTTGACAGGAACGGTTGGTGATGCAATTCAACAAAATATATATTCATTATTCAACCAAGCCATTATATCCATCCTGCAACATTTCTCAGATGAAATTATATGAAAAGGAGCGAATCACAAGGCTCAATCCAGAGGTTGATTCTGGCGATAAAAGATTTTCGGCGAGTAAGCTAATTATATTTGTTAATTGATCAGATTCCATAAACGTTTTGGAAGTCTGGTTCTGGCTGCAGCCCTAAACGAACTGGCAGAATTGGCTCTGCACAAATCTGGTTGTAACGGAAATATACAAATTAAAAGTTTTCAGGGTGTCATGTCAGCATTAGCTGACGCACGCGTGTTTCTATAAAAAATGCAATAATAGATATGAAATAACTAAAATGACAGTTTGAAAAATGCTCATACAATGTTGAAAATTCATACATTTTATTTTTGCTGGCGCAACCAAACCAAACCACAACCCATCTATATTTTATTTTTCTGCTCATATGTCTATCTTATCACTTGAGTGAATCATTAATTTGGAAATTTTTATTTCGATGTAATTATGATTATTCACTCCAAATACCAATTTTAATTACTCTTGTGGCAAATAAAATGGTGTCATTTTGTGATGACTCATAAGACTAATTTCTTCCTCTACTCTGTGAAACATCTTATATGATTAAAACCAGAAGACCTTTCAGTCGTTAATCACCTTTTCGCAGTATAAAATTTGCCCTTTGTCAGTGATCCGAACTGGAAAAAATAATTTTTTTCATGATATGTCCACTTCTTCCATACACTTTACTCAAAACTGATGAAAGCTTATTTGCCTCTCTGCCAATCCTCTTTAGTTTATCGTCGTACGACAGACTTGACTACAGAAGCAAAAATAAGTACAGCAGCTCTTTTTATAAAAAAAAATGAAAAGAAACATTTATTCCCCACCTATCTTGCCGGCGTGCACTTTCCCGAATATCATTTGAAACACGCTTAATTGCATGCTACAATGCTACATACATATGTCAGAATTACTTTATGGCAATAAAAATTAAAAAATAAACTGATGCAAGAGAACTGATAGTGGTTAATGAATTCCAGCGAGTAGTAAAGGACATACAAAAAATGCTTCATGTATAAATGCATAGGTACACACTTTTTTTTCATATCTAGATTTCTTCCTCGGCAATAAAGATTAAATCTTTGAGTAACAAATTCTAATATAATTAAAACTCATTATTTCCAAGGGTGGTCATCTTGTAAAGATTCGTATCAATGAAACGTATTTGCAACCTGAAACTACCAACCACACTGATATTTTCTACCTTTTTATTTCTCTCCGTTTTGAAAAAAAATATATTTGAAAAGAAAGTTAGCCAAGGTATAGATGTATGGTATGTACGTAAATAATTTATAACTGCTATAACCACACAAGTAATTATAATTTTATAATCATCTGCTTCGTTGGATATTTTAATGTGTTTTTCTTATGAGCATTCCACACTGCATGGGAAAAAAAGCATATAAAAGAGTGAGATTTATCGGTTGACACCAATTATTTCTTTTTTGTTGCGTTCCAACTTGTCGATCTTATTTATCAAGACAATCTCAGTCTACCGCATTCACTGCATATTATTATGCAAATAGAGAGGGACTAAACTTTATTAATTGTATGTAATAGATTGTTAGCATAAAACATTCCTTCAACTTTTTTCTAACCTCTTGTTTCTCTCCACCGTTTTATTTCGGGACATAAAAAAAGTGTAAACGGGATTGTTTTTATTTTTTAATAAAAACTTTATAATAGCAAGGTATAGAGTTGAACTCATTTTTTTGCGCAGCTCATCCACCAAGACCAGTCCGGCTGGAGGTAAGCTTCACACTAAAATATTTTTCAGGCAAACAAGCAGAAAGTTTGCGAAAGAGAAACAATTAGACTGACAGAGAATATACGGTGATATTGGATGTGTGGGGAAAAATCCGTTTCGTCGCATTGCCAGTCTCATCGCTATCATTGCACACGTAGAATAACAAGAGGTGAACATCATCATGGAACATTTTCTTTTTCTTGTGAAACGTGTGAAACTGTAAACAGCATAGAAGGTGAAAAACGTATGTTTTCTTTTCAAAATCATTTGATGTGATATGAAAGGGAAGAAAATACAAGTGAACATGCACACAATATACATGTTCTCTCGAAGAACATTTAAAATGTGAGGAAAATTGAGTGTAAAGCTGTAACAAAGCGAGGATAAGAAAAAAAATCGGTTTAATTCGCTTTTGCCGGAGCTCGTCGGCCCGATTGGATCGGAGTTGGTCCAAACGGGCGGAGAACTGGTTTTCAGGCGGAGCTCGAAAAACTTCCGTGCCAAGTTAACATGATGATGTGACGGTGAAGGGAAAAAAAGTATTCACGTTCACTTTGTCCGCATACAAGAGAAAAACAGTAATCACACTCATGTGTATACCTTCTCGTACAAAATTGTTGGAAAATTAGAGACGTAGAGGATGGAAGTGATCACCATCGCACGTTCTTGTGGATGATGAGCTTTTCTACTTTACTTTACTTCACCAACTGCATAACAGTCTAATAAAACGCATGTTATTCTCAGTCACGGTTTTCCTTTGCCACGCAGCAGACTACATGGAAATATTATTCTCTGAGCGCATCTCTACATTTTCGAGTGGGTTTCTACTATACTTGATGTGTATTTTTTCAAGGGTGCATTCAAACCATCATCGATGAATTCACCAGCAACGCACCACCATTGACCAGTGAGTGGTCTGGTAACGCAAGTCTGAATGGAGCGTGTAAAAAAATCATTTTGGTGACTCTCAGAGAAAAAAAAAGTGGAATAGATGAAGAAAAAATGCATTGTGAATGGACAATGTGGAATTGACTGCAGAGAGTTTCGCAATGTTATATAATATGTGGGTTGTCATTTGCAAATATTTTTGCCAGTTTAAAATGCACTCATGTTATTGATTTGCAGAAAAAAATTAAACGTTTTAAAGATCAGTGACTTGAAGGATGGTCATCGGTCCAGATCATTTGCATGAATGATGTTTGTCCATTACGAACTACCTTTTTTTGTATGACAAAAGCATATTATCATCATGATGGGTCATAAATGCTGACTGATTTTTTTCCGTCAAATAATTATTTTTAAATGAGGAGAATATCCAATTGTGAAACGAGTAGGATTAATGAACCTTAAAAGTTTTTTCTATTTTTATACAGTTGATTGCGTTAATTGATCATTTTCACCGATTTATTTTCATAGAAGTTCACACAAACTAGCTGCTTGTATTGACTATTGTAGATAGTAATTTAGAATAAAAAATTCTCTTTTGAAAATGTGTGAACCCTCTCTCCATTTTGTTATCTAATGATAAATGGGCTTGTCGTCCAGAATCCACGCGTGGATCAAAAATCAGTGGATGGAGCGTAAACTGGAGTCAAATTGTTACATGTATTTTTAATAGAATCAGTAAATATTACAAACTGCATATAAATATACGGGTAGAGAATACAAAGCTTTTGTATCTATATTTCCCTCTTGAAAAACTCATCTAGAGATGATGTTCCTTCCACGGTTGAAAAGCCAACGTGGAAGGACTACTGCAGCACACAAATTTTGCGACAAAAACTCTCCAGATAAAAATATTTTCTCATGCATTTGAGTAGTCCCTATTATTAGGGAAAAATATGGGAAGGATTTTCTCTGCTACATGGAGCATCCTGCGACCCAGAACGAACGGGATTGAACGAGCTACCAACGAGCAAGCTGAAAATGAGTAAAATGAAGAGAAAGAGAGAGAGCGGCTGGTATTACGGAGCAGTAATCATTTTTATTAATATCCTGTGAACATGATGTAGTCAATTTAAAAGGGATGCGTATTAACCCTGTAATGAAGGGTATCAGAGCCTAAAAGGACGCACTAATAGTCCAGGGCTCTCAATAGCTTCCTCCATCATCAGTGAATCAGTGAAGCGAGCATTTTATTCATATGAAGTTGCATTGAAGAGCAGATGGCACAACTATTTCATACAGACCATCATTTGCTACCACTCAAATAAATAGTTACAATAATAATAAGTCTTTCACACACACACACACACGCAGACTAGTTGGTAGAGAGAGAATAGAAAAAAAATAATAGAATCAAAATGATAATATGTTATTCAATTTTTATTTTTCCAAGTTAATATATCAGTGATATATTGTGCTCATGATCTGCACGAATAAGTTTAAACGAACATGTAATACCTTCAATAATGAATTGAAATAGACGGTTGGCATTTTGTATCTCTATAGAAAAATTGCCGGCACTATGTCTACTTGTTATATAAACGACGAAGAAGTAGCAATTTACATGCTCGTTTGTATACAGTGATGTTGTAACATGGCATGTTAGTACTCAACTATTTTCTAGAGACGCAAACACACGAACGAAACTTTTACATACCCGAGCTGATAGCATAGAAGGTAATTGTGCCAATTGAAAGAACAAGCAGAATAGTAGTTTTTTGTGTTTTTTGGGCTGATAATCATGATACAAATCGTTTGGAACAATTTTTTAATAATTTAAAGTGACTAGACAACTGCAGAGACACTATTTATGATTTTTTTCATTAATTACAGCTTCTACAAACAAAAGCACCTTTTCATTTTTTTTTCTACTGATGAATGATGGTGATTAAAGGTTTGCTACAAATGAGCAATTAAAGTTAATTTGTTTGCATGTGCACCAAGGAAAAAAATATGATGGACGAAGGAGCAAAATAACTGGTAATATTTTAATATCAGAAGAATGAAGAATGCATTCATTAAAGAAACTCTTCATCTAATGCCAAATTGCAGAGATTACTTCGTTATTTGTATCATTTGCTTTGCATTTCGCTTCTTCTACGATTTGGGACAAGATGAATAAAAAATAAATTAGTGGTGATGATGGGAACGTGTGTTGTGGTAATTATGTGGACGTTTTCAAACAATCACGATTATTCTGTTTGCTAAATGAATTCATCAAGAAATGCTGCATCAAATGCGATAAGTTCATCATGACTGCAAATGCAGCCAATGCACTGGAAAGGGATCGAATGATGAAGATTTTCAAAAAATCGGTATCCTCAGCCTCCCCATTTCACTTACAATTCTTCCCAAAAGCGGCACTCCACCGTTTTGTAAATCTTGTGAAAATTTGTCACGTGAAGATTTGAAAATTTACGCCTTTAAAATCTACATCTCTGCAAAGACAATAATATTCTATTCTCATGAATATAAAATAGGAAGGCGTTTTCATAATAATTTTCAAACGACGAATCCAATGAAAATATTATAGTCTCTCTGCATCCTATCCACACACGAGATAAAGTCACAAATCTTTCTCATCATCAGAGAACTTCTCCATATTGCTCCGCTGAAAATAGTGGCGTGTGTGTGTGAGCATGTGTGTAAATGTTGAAAATGTGAAGAAGACAAGCGTATCATCATCTTTGGGCACACATATCACTGTAATTATCATCATCCCTCTCTCTCACTTTTTTATTTCATGCATATAAAACTCAATGAACTATATGCACCATTACTCATGATGATGATGCCAACAAAGCTGAAACCAAGTTACATTTATCTCCTCCGTAGAGAATTTAAAAGGTATACATTTCCATAATATCGGCCATCACTGAAGCAAAAACTTTTTTTTTATCCTTCTTAATGTGTGCACATTATTATTCTAATAGGAGATCATAACACGTAATCTGATGACTTGATACAAGAAACAATATTTATGTAATAAATAACTTACACAGTTTACAATTAATTCCTTGTAAAAATAAAAAAATTAAAAAAATGCGAGACATCATCATTTTCTCCCATGCATAATAATATATCTTCCTATCAGAACATTTTTTTTTGGCTCTATTTGAATACAGAATTTATACGACGATTCAAGTTGGAAGAAATTGAGGTTGTGCGAAGGCGTTTTTTTTACCAGAGCAACCTTGGCTATTTGTTTAGAAATAATAATAAATTTGTTCAGTAATTGTATCGTACAAAATACACGCATGCATATCATCTTGTTCAGCTAGCTGTAGAAGATGATGAAGAAAAAAAAACACCAGGAAACTTAAACATGTACTATTGATTGATTGATTGAGATTTTATTTCCGTGATATTTTGTTCAGTCAATACAGCCTGTTTTTAAAACTATATCACG
>JAQIXX010001106.1:0-39069 GCA_034700605.1 Willowsia nigromaculata
ATCCTTTAATCTTAAAAATGAAGCCCGATAAAATAAAAAATTAAGCCGTACTGTATTACCCCATTTTTAAATTTTTGATAGTCCTGTTTGCTTAAAAAAATTTATGTTTGTTAGATGTTGCCGACATATATTTCGAATAATTACAATTTTTTAATGATTACTTTTAATTATAGCTACCATATTGCAAATACTTTGATAAGCAAAGAAGTAAAAACCTAACAGCAAAAAGCAATATTTTTTCAAGGATTTATTTTACATATATGCTAATATTATAACGTCACATGCTACGTCCAAGAAACTGTGGACACATATTTATAATTACTAATCATGTTTTTATTTAATTAAATAACTGTTGGAAATAATTACGGAGTAAAAATATCAAATATTGAAACTGTGATTAGGCATACTTTTATTATTAAATATCTAATTATTGTAATTTTGCCGCAAGAAGATTCGACACTTCCGCACCCTGATCCCGGAGAATTGTAACCGTCATAAGTCAAAAACGGTTGGGCGTTGAGATCTGAAATTTTGCGTAGGGACATAGGAGGTACTAACAAGGCTTGGTGCAAAATCAGGGGCAAATCGGGAGGAGACGAAAAACCCTCCTATCCTTGTTAGTCATTTCATGTTATACATTACATTTCTATTCAAAGATGAACGGATTCTTTAAAAAATTTATTAATTTTAGAAGAATTAACTAGACATTAGACCTTAATACAGATTGCCCTCTGATGGTCATTATTGCATAACAGAGTAGGAATGAATTATTCAGTTTTGAACTAAAGCTGCTCAGCCAACCATTCAACTAAAGTTGGAACAGGACACAGGAAAAGCAACTTGCATTTTTCCCATTTTTTGTCATGAGTACTAGTTCACCACTTTCAGTCTCTGCCAGATAGCAGTAATGACTCATATTTTGTTTTCAATAACCTCCATAGTGCAGTCTGTAGAGCAATGAGACAAAACTGCGAAGGTCAAGCAAGTTTCAAAACATCATCCTGTATCCCATCGTATTGAACTGCTTATCCTTAACTGTAGAATAAAGGATTAACGCAGTGTCTCGCGCAAAAAAATATCAATAATTTTAAAGCTGGTTTTACAGTGGACATAAAGCACGTTTGCAGATATTTTGATGAACTGAAATGTACTTACAGAGATACATATATAGTTGGCTGCGTCCATATCATACGGTGAAAGTACAGAGAGATAGAGAGAAAGGTTTTTTTTGGAAATCGGGACAGAGCATGGCTATGGTGAAGATTGTGCGTTTATATACTGTGCCATGTTTTTTATACTCTAACACGTGTACAAGTTAATTTAAAATTACTGCGTAAAGATATTTGTAGCTTTATTACTTACTGTAGTAATAGCATCATTGTGTGAGAGAAAGCAAGTGCAAGCTACAATTGCTATTTATCATACATGGGATGACTGCAACATCATATTTCTTGTTTCATGCGTGATGGAAAAATTCCATGAAAATGTATAATTTTAAGTGCGGATTCGGCTGGCTACAATTTCAAGTATTTCATTTTCCAATGGCTAGTTCATGGTTTACCAAAGACATGCATGGATCCGGGATGTGGATAAACACACATACATTGTAGATTATTGCATTTTACGTAAAAGGCACGATTTGTGGGTGGATACCTTTATGTCTTTTCATGAACTTGTATACTTTAAGCTTTTCATTTTTCTTCGTCCACCGTGTTAATAAATCAAATCATATTACTTTCACAATGATCCCTATGTTATTTCTATTTACGGCAAAGCTCCATAATATATTGGATAGCATTTCGGTACAGGATTTTACATTACAAGAAAGCTTTATAATCAATTTATTTTCTTAAATATGTACGCTCAAGTTAGTGTAAATCATATGTATTCTCAACATGGAAAGTAATGTTTTTTCAGAAGGGTAAAAATATCTAAAATATTCATGCATTCCAAACTAAATGAGTGGAAGTGTGGCTGTGAATAAGCAAACACAGTACGTGAAATTATTCTTTGCTGCTCACTTATTAGCACTTGTTAAGTGCTTCTATGATCTAGACTTTTTCAGAGCTTTCCCCATAATATAAATGTATATATTAGTGGCCACCACTTTTTATGATTCCTGTGGAACGTATTATTTTGTTAGTGCGTTAGGGAAGATAGTGAAAGCTGCTTTCTCTTGGCTCATGAGTATGTGGGTGCTTTACATGTAACATTACACTCATTTAAAATAAAATAAACCACATTGCATTTAAAGACATAATGAAGCAGAATATCCTTAAAACATCGTGACTTTAATGTGTTGGATGGCTGTATAACTTGAGTCATTTTTATGAGAGATCCCTTGTATGTTAAATTTGCAATATTACTAGCGAAAAATATGCTAGTGAGCAACATTTTTCGGTTTTGATCCACCTTGTACACAAAATTTTTCTGGGAGTATAATCTTACTCTACTATGACTAGGTTTTACAAAAAAAGTAGGTCTGACGAAGTTTGACGTTTGTTTGTGGTGTACAGGGCGATAATTGTACTAAACTGCAAAAAATCGGTTTTGGGCTACTCTAACGCTGCTGTGTAGAACAGCTTTAAAGCTAGGGTCTTGAATCTTTCCACGAAATTAAATGACGCCCTAACATGTTGTTTAATGTCCCTAAAAGTGCGATTTAGTTGAGTTTTCGTTAGTCAAAAAAATATTGTTCAAAACTTTTTGAACTCAGCTGAAATGTTTGCTCATACTATTCAAACACTTGTCTAAAAACGTGCATAAACGCTTTTGAACCAAGTAGACAAACAAATTCTCTATCAGATGCACTAATCCGTTATCAAAACGGATGTCAATAGCGACTTTAATGTGACGAAAACCATTCTCACACATTCATTTATTCGAGAATTTAATTTTTGAAAAATCATATCTATCTTCAATATCAATATATGTTTCCACCTAATAGCTCGTTTTAAAGAGCAACAAATTTTCTACCATTCACAAAAAAATTGCAGGAAAAAACTGCTCATAAGTGCGTTTTACAAGCATGTTTCTGCTAACTTCCCAATTTGATGAAATCACCCCCAAATACTTCTAACCCCCATAAAATCGTTCAAAAGCCGAAATTTAAAAAACTGAGAAACTACCCGTTAAAACTTTTTATTAGCTACAAAATGAGCCCTTGATCACATATATGTACAAACACTGCTTGGTTCTACAGCCGTATGAATTATGCATGTTTGATCAAAATCTCTTAGGAATTTTAGAGGTCATTTCCCAAAGTCACAAAATTAAAGGTTCCTTGGACAGTGTTTGTAATTTGGAACCTTTGTATAAGTATTAGGTGACTGTTTGCAGGCAAATATTGGAAGTATTCGTAGAAATAACGATAAATTCTTCGTTAATATGGGAAATTATGGAATGAGCGCTTTTTGAATTTAATTGAAATAAAACCATCTGCGGTACTTATTTTTGGGCATAAAGAGTATAAAAATAGGTAAATCTTACCTATGTGGTTACTTTCTGGACTCCAATGTTTGAAATTAAGAATCGTTTATTCTTGCCACTAACAATGCCCAAGAGATTTTGATCAAACATGCCTAATTCATACGGATGTAGAACCAAGCAGTGTTTGTGCATATATGTGATCAAGGGCTCATTTTGTAGCTAATAAAAAGTTTTAACGGGTAGTTTCTCAGTTTTTTACATTTCGGCTTTTGAACGATTTTATGGGGGTTAGAAGAATTTGGGGGTGATTTCATCAAATTGGGAAGTTAGCAGAAACATGCTTTTAAAACGCACTTATGAGCAGTTTTTTACCAAAAGTTCTATGTGAATGGTAGAAAATTTATTGCTCTTTAAAACTCGCTATTACGTGAAAACATATATCTATATTGAAGATAGATATGATTTTTCAAAAATTAAATTCTCGAAAAAATGAATGTGTGAGAATGGTTTTCGTCACATTAAATTCGCTATTGACATCCGTTTTGAAAACGGATTAGTGCATCTGATAGAGAATTTGTTTGTCTACTTGGTTCAAAAACGTTTATGCACAATTTTTAGACAAGTGTTTGAATAGTATGAGCAAACATTTCAGCTGAGTTCAAAAAGTTTTGAAAAATATTTTTTTGACTAACTAAAACTTAACTAAATCAAACTTCTAGGGACATTAAACAACATGTTAGGGCGTCATTTAATTTCGTGGAAAGTTTCAAGACCCTAGCTTTAAAGCTGTTCTACACAGCAGCGTTAAAGTAGCCCAAAACCGATTTTTTGCAGTTTAGTAAAATTATCGCCCTGTACACCACAAACAAGGGTCAAACTTCGTCAGACCTACTTTTTGTGAAACCTAGTCATAGTAGAGTAAGATTATACTCCCAGAAAAATTTCGTGTACAAGGTGGATCAAAACCGAAAAATGTTGCTCATATGAAATCATATTAGGCCTGCATTATCGATGCCACTACTACACCTTAAGCAACACAACAGTACAAATAGAGCCATATTTATTATTATGATTAGTAGGTAGTGACAGAATATAAAATAGTTTCATGTGAAAGTAGACAGTGTTTTAAAGAATGCATAATCTACATACTTGAGAAGAGTATGAGTAGTAAATAATGTGAAGTGAAAGTTAGAAAAATTAATATGGGAGCGGAATGGGCTTAAAGTCTTTTGAAAGTTGAAGATTCGGGATGGTGAAAACCAACTTCTACTACTATAAATTACTATGTATGTCTTGAGAAAATATATGAGTAAAGGCGGAAGTTTTTTGAGAGTCGCTTTCTCCAGCATAAAGTAAGTAAAAGTAGAGAAAAAAAGTTTATACTTACGTGGTGCCACAAATACACTGATGACGGGGCTGAGGACGACACCAACTGGTGTTTTGATAACACATCGGTAGTCTCCCTCGTCCGAATAATTCTTGTGCCGTTGACCTGAGCTATTCACTTTATGATTGATTTTTTCAAAGTGGAGATCTCTTTCGTTGGTAATTACGACTCGTGAAGCTGACGATGTCGGAGTTAAAGAGGATGTGGACGTGAATGAAGAGGATGAAGGTGGGTTATACTGAGCCTGAGTGGAAGTTTGTAGCTGCAATTGGTGCTGTTGCTGACTATTTGTTTGTTGCTGCCCTGAGTTTGTTGTGGTAGTTGCAGGTATTGAAGTATACAAATCTAATTTTTCCCCATCCTTCATCCACCACATGTCAAGTATTTTCACATTCTCTGTGATATTTATGGGACATGGAAGGGTGAGGGGTTGATTGCGAATCGCTATGATTTGCCTCTCTCTGCCTGGTAAGCTCGACGGCACTTTGATCCCTCCATCGTCATTAGGCTTCGAGTCGGTATTTCTGGCTGCATCAACTGTCGAATCATGAAATAAAAGTTTACGTATATAAATTAATGAATGGTTTGTATTTGTTATTATATAACGCAATTAACTGAAGTCACATTTTCGTTCATGCAATCTTGTAATTAATGAATATAATGTGGTATCGACTGCCTAATTTAAAGGGTTATATTAACTGACTACATACTTGGAGCTTGGCAGTGATTTTTAGCAGTAGCACTTAGTAAAGCAGATTATAATGAACTCTTAATTTTACACACCTTATACCTTGCTTTATGTGTCATTGAAGTTTTGTAGTGAAAGTTATCAAAACACGCGTTAATAAATTGAAACAAGGATTTTTTAAACACTTGCTATGCATATTAGTCTAGGCATCATGTTAGGCAGCAAGTACCTCCTTCTTTTATTTGATTGCACTATATTATTTTCACTCTTTTCAGTTGTCATTTTCACTAAAACAAGCATTATATGTAACCTTAATAATAATTTAACAATTTATCTATCATTTGATTTTTAGTTGGATGCACACAAACTACCAACATTATAATTAAAATCAGACAAAAGTGAAGAATTGTTATAATTGCCAATGTACAATACATTGTACTTTATGATTCAAACGTATTAAAGAACATGATAAGCAAGCAGACTTTAATGTAAAGTGTATCTTTGCGAGGTGATTCGCTAATTTCTTTCTCGATCTTCTACTTTAAAATGCGTTAATTTCTAACAAAAACTCCATAAAGTATGTACCTATAAAGTTTAAGTATATGTGTAATTCCGAAAAAGCTGGTACCCTAATACACAATAAATAATGTGTGCCAGTGTTCTTGCATGTGTCACGATTTTCCAAAAGTCAACAACAGCTTCGTTGCCTCTGTCACAAACTAGCTCAGTATAGTATGTATACTGAGAGAAGAATATTTTCCATGAAGATTTGCTGCCGCCTTACCATTTTGTCAGCAAAGCATATGTACCCATCGACAGATATATCTAACAACCTATTACGGCATAGAAGGATGTCGGTTAAAAACTGACCCTTTCTCAGAAACGTTTAAAACAAAATGCATCGGTTGTCCGTTGTATTGTATTCCATATTTTAAGTCTTTCAATCCATGTGCAAGTGCATTTCAATAATAATAATGGATTCCTGCACCATATACCATAAGTTTCCACACTTACAACAATGGTAATGGGGGAATGGTATTCAACATTCCAACCCCTTGCAATAATTTTTTAGGATGAAGAATTTGCAATAAACCCTCCATAATGTAATAACTTCCTAGAAGTGCATCCATAATCACAGGGTACACATCCTATCAAACAAAATTTGCCGCAAACTCATTCACGAAAAAGGGTAAAACATGACACAGGCATGAGTGCGTTGTTTGTTAGCCTAGTTTTTAGCTTATTTCGTATAAATTGGATTTTCAAAAAACAAGCTTACATGCATTGAGAGAAAAGGTTGCATACGCCGAGAAATTCTTTCGTTATTTGAACTCTAAATACACAACACAACTTTTGTACTTCTGCATGTTGGCATTTATGTTTGCTATTTGGATTTCATGGTAAAGTTGTGCAGTTGAAGTTTTGGTGCTTGTTGTAAGTGCAAAAAGCTCTCATTTACGAATCAAGAAAATATTCAAAGGGAAATGCGTGTTTTGGTGTATGGAGAGGAATCAAAATACTTGATTAGATAGAAGTTTTCCGCGAAGGCAAATAACCTGTCTAAATTTCCATTAACGTTACTCATAGTAAGGTTGTCCCTGTGCCCTCCCCTGTTCTGGCCACTGAGACTAGGCGCTACCGACTTCAACTGATTCATGGCACCAAGTTGCATTGTAATAAAATCTAAATGTATGCATGCAAACCAAGATTTTTCGTACGCAAAAAATTGGTTTGTTCCCACTGATCGTGATAAGAAATGCGACTAGGCCCCGTAATAAATCTGCTTTTAAATTACAGAATTTATTTGTTAGTTTGAGCATTACTAAATTTGTTGCAGTATCGATTTTGAACCTTTTGTCCATAAAGAAAACTATAAAATAAATGTCACATACTTAAGAGATCAATCATGCTTGCAGTCAATACAAAAGAAGTATCGTGAATGTAATAAAAACAGGATGATTTCGGTAATGTCAAACTTTATTTTAAGATACCCAAACGGAAAGTGCAAATGAAGTTGCACTTACCCCAGCCGACTTTATAAGTGGCGAAAATGGCAACAAGCAAACAAAGTTGCAACAAGAGAACAAAGGTATTCAGGTAAAGGTAATCGGCCTTTAGTGGCTCAACCTAGTTAGTATATTGTCTATTATATTACTAATAACATGCCTACATAAAATGCATTACATACTAACATGTCAGTTATATAATAATATATCAAATACAAATATCATACTTTTTGGTTGACGATTTCGACTAAAAACTTGTACTAGCTAATAATTTCATAGTATGAACATTTTCTTACGTATATTTTGAGAAGCATCTTCAAAATTCACATAACGTAGCTTCCCGAATTCCGATCAATGTCATTGTTTAGACATGCATCTTATGCAAAAGTTGATATTATAATGCAAAAATTTACAGTTCACATTACATGTTCCCACCTTCAACTCAATCGTACAAACAGAATGAATGAACTATTTTAGTGCTTCAGATGATAATCTTCTTTACTGTGGGTTTGTTTTCAAGTATTTGTGCCCAGGAGAAGAAAGAAAGCATGTTCCTGTTTAATTGAACAACTAACCAAATTGGTAGGTTGTTTGGTAAAGGAACGCAAGAAATGTCGTCCATCAAGTTCATTTATTCTAATTACACATTGCTTTGTACATTATAGACCTAAAGGGGTTTCGATTACCCTCACACAACCAAAATATTAGTGTGCATAGAACATCACTTGCATATGCGCCAAACACACGTTAAAAGTTGGTTAGGCTCTATGTAACATCTTTAACCATCTTCATGGTATTTACTGAAACACAGGAGTCAGCTTGCAGAATTTATTCGGACTTCGAGCCACAGCCCGCATGTAGTGTTGCTGAAATGCTACACTGACATTTTTCAATATCTAGAAAGGAAACAATTTCGAAACTAAACTAACGATAAGATAATTTCTTTTCGATTCTGTTAAGCTTCATTTCATCTACCTGTTACATACTATTTTCCCTACACTAGTTAACATTAATATAAGTTTATTGTTGCTTTATATTAATAATATGCTGTTTTTTAAATGAATGCGTTCAATTTGATTGAGTAGCATGGTTTGAATTACTAATATTTGTACTTATAAATGTGTAAATGTGCATACTTATTCCCTACTGGTAGTATGTATCTAAAAAAAGCGTGTCAAAATAATGTAGATGTTGATTGAAGTTTGCATGTCTGCCTACCCGTGTGTGCTCTGTCTCTGGTCCCTTTTGCCTTTAGACGTTTCTTTACCAAACTTGATATCTCCCAAACATGCGTCACCCTCACCAATCTGATCAAATAATCGAGCATTGCATCTGAATTTTGGAATCATGCTTTTAAAAATTCGAAAGTGTTGCTCTTTCGATACTTCACCATATGCTTGTTTTGCACCAGGATTTACAACAATGCATATTATTTGAACACAACACCTACAAATTGAAATGAATAAGAGAACGAATGGAGGAAACGAGAAAGTGCATTGTGTTGTCCAAATGCGTGCTAGCTTAAAATCTAATTATTGGGAAATGATAAGAAACGTGTTGATTAGCGGAGTTACCAGAAAACCCTATCCAAACCACTTATCACAGGAATTTGCAATCTTTAGGTTTTGGAGTACTTTTTAGTTTATTACGTAGCGTTACAGTGTCAATTGTTATTCTGTGCGTGGCTATATTATGTATACATAGGTATTATTATAAGGCAGTAATTGAAATGCAAGATAGCTGCTAAGCTGCCGTTTTCGTGTATTGTAATCGAAAAGCCGGAACAGCCTTAGTCTAAGCTACATTTTAAACTAGGTATGTACATCGTAATCGACTGAGGCACTCGTGTTTCATGTTTTATGAAAATAAAAACATTTACCTAACTCCAATATTTTTATGATTCTTCCAACTTACTGAGAGAGTGGTAAGTTAGGGAGAGTTTTACTCTAGGTTTACCAGTAGGTATGAATTAAAATTAAACTCTAAATTGAATCGACTACATAAAAGGATACAGAATTCAACTATTTACTGCCAAATTCCGGAAGATACCTGTTCAAATGTATGTAAAGAAATCATTTGTAACTAAAAAACCATCGATTGTTACTTCCTCAGATTTGCATTTTGTGGAACAAAACTTACAAGGAATTACAAATACAACGCAATTTGCATAGTGAACTCGAACCTATGTTGAAACTGCTATTTAAAAAACTAACAAAAATTGAAATAATGAAAAAATTTCTTTGAAAATCCAATAAATCCATACAATCTCCTTTAACAGATGTCATGTCATATGTCATAGGATATCTTTCAATTTCATACAATGAGATGTAAGGATACACTCATCACATTAGCAAGCTGGATGTTGAGACTAAGAAAAAAACCGGTTTATAATAGTATCAAGCAATTACGGTACAGTGCGATTAGCTAATAATACATTGCTTTTTATCCAATTTAGAGGATACGATCATTGAAACTACTACAAATTATGAATGAGATTAAAACTACCGCATATTTCGAAAATGTGACAAAATGTCACTCTGTGATGACTATAGGACGTGTATTTGAACGTTCAAATAATCAATAATCTGTTGCTTTATGAGTACTGTATCGTTTTAATATATTTCAGTTAGTTAGTTTTTACAACAATCAACACTGTTACTGGGCTGTTACATTGATTGGGAATAATGAATAAATAAAAATATGTTTGAACAACCAACTTCTTTTATGCAGACTTTGGATTGCATAGAATAATAAATTAAAACTGGGAGCTAGAGTCAAGTTGATGAGAAAGTTATAGGTGGTTAGCCTACTACAGGATTGTGATACATTGCAAAAATAAAACTTGAATTTTCAATTAATGTAAAATTAAAAAATATCAAGTAATTGTAAATTGTAAAATTCCTTTAAGAAATTTTAAAAAACGCTTCTACACTTAGACAGTTCCTCTCCTTCGACTTCTATCTCGTCGTTATTCTATGCGTGAGGAAGTTGCAACAACATGTGCCTGTGGTTATATACCTGATGTAATATATTTATTTATAATTTAATGACAAGGTTTTAACACGATTATTTAATGAAGAATAGACACGGAATAAATTCGCGTATCATTATTTCTGATATCCAGCCATACCGGCAAGTAGAAGATAATCATAGTGTCTTTTATGCTACTACTGTATGAAGAAACCATCCCAAAGCCTTCCTGAATGCTGTAAGTTGTAAGTACGCAGTGCGCAGCGAACCATTTTAAAACAATATCATTCCCTTACTCAACTTTCGATAGTACCATTCTCATCATAATGATATGACTTGTTACTTGTTTCTTTTGGTCATATCTAAACATCTGCCATGTAGTTTGCATCAACCCACCTAAACCATACTTTAATGAGGAACGGAACGGTGGGAATGTAGGGTTGATTTTACATTTTTCCCTGTATTGCGAAAAAAACGTTTAAAATTTTACGGATGAAACTCATCATCCCTCTTACACTCAATCTCTTTACCCATTTCATCCAGTTTTATTTTTTATGCATTACAACAAGTTACAGCTAGTTGAACAGGAGGAGGAAGTCATGCAGGTACCTATCTAAACTATCAACCTACCTATATACACAAACTGCTGGACTATTCACATTCACATACCTTCTTTAGCTTACCATCTCACGCATATTTCTAATTTTTTCTGTAATAAACAGCAGCAATTGCTCGCACAGGATAATGACTAATGAGTATTTTAAGAGCGTATATATATATCTTTAGAAGCTATACAGTTCGCAAGTATACATGTGTACAATTAACATTTTGGTAACAAAGCTGATTTTTTGTCTGCAAGTATTTAGTATTTACTTACACTTACAAGTTAGTAATAATAAGTTAGAGATTTGTCAGTAAGTCGGATGGCGGCTTCTAGAATAGAATATAAACGCTGGTTATTTTTTCGTAACTTTTTACCAGAGTGTAAAGAGAGCCGGGGAAAAAAATTAAATTTTCTTGTTTATAAACGACACAAAAATTTATTAACTTATTGGTATCAGTCATTTCAATCACTTCATTCTGTTCTTGGCTTTCGAAGTTTAGATTTGTTGCGGAAGTTATCAGATTGATTATGTGAAGGATTATCATCTAGATCTAAAGATCTAAGGAGGAAGATTTTAAAAAATATCCTATAACCAGACGGGTATACAGGAAATGAAGCTAGTCTGTTTCAAAGTTTCTGATTTCCTTCTCGCATAACACATTCGTTTTTTCATAAGCTTAATAGAGCACCTGTCATCATGATTGGACAACTGTGATGAGTAAATTCACATAGATCAAGATTTGAACTATTGGTTATTATTACCTGGGACTACTTTAGGGCGGAACTAGTTATTTTTTTCGTATACATTGCTGCACGGATTTTGCTTCAAGAATTTATAGGAAACTAGAATATAATATTTCTCACCATGAAATTTTAAAGTTTTATAATCCCAAAATATGGTGTTTTTGAAGTGCAAAAGATTTTATAAGAATATCCAGAGAATATTCATAAAAGATTCAGGTATTAATTAGCTTTACAGAGTAAATAGTAAAATTTCCTTTCTCATTCGTTCTACTTGGGCCCTAAACACAGCTGGAAAATGAATGTTATCATTGCACTATGAATTGATTTAATTACTGCACTATCACTGTTAGTAAATTTTAAGAAACTGAGATATAGCATCATCGATTAAGTTTTGTTATTTATTGTAACAAAGATGTGAACAATGATAAAAGGTTCTAATCTAATCATGATATAATCATGCATCGCACAAGACAAGTATTTCGGTGAGTTTAAATTTTTGAAAAGGAAAAAAAAGCATTTGAAAAATTCTCAAATATTCGTTCTGTCACGCCAGTAATTGACTATGTTAAAATAATACCACTAATTTTAATGCATTCAACTAATTTACGATATGGGGCAATATGTGACTTCATTAACATTCACACTTAGAGATACATAAATTCAGCTTACCTGAGAGATGTTGGGATAAAATCCCTGCAGCGTGTATGACTAGAAGAATTAGGGTGATATCAGCGATGGCCGAAATCCGTAACGGTGATGAAAAATTTCGTTGCGCCATAAAAACACATTGGGGTAAACCTCCTCAAAAATTTCTTGCACACTCACAAATAATAGTGATACCAAAATCAAACTCAGTGGATGTGAATGCCAAAAACGTTTAGATCTTCCGTTTAAGCTTTTGTCTGGAGAAAAGGAACAAGACTTTGGGACGCTTTGTAAAACCACATGGAAAAGATTGCAACAAACTTTCCGAAGTTAGTAACCAAGAAGTCTTCCCTTTTGTGTAAATGGATAAAGACATCAACCCGCTGAAGTGGTCAATATCTTGACTTAATCACTGATGACAGTAGCTGATTCCTTGTTTCGATGAATAAAACCTGGAAAATAAACAAAAATATATTTTATAGTTTCTGATGCAAGTTTCAATGAACATAAAAAACATAAAAAGCCATACGTAAGCCCTAAAATCAATCTAACATTTTTATCTAACACAAAATTTAAGATAAAGTTATTCCTCATTGTTATGAAAGAAGAATTCAATACCATACTTTGCGCTGCTAACTTTAGACAAGTACATTAATATTTTTCAACTTTTGGTAACTTTCGGAATTCCGAGTTGTTCATGATTGGATTCCTCTAACTTTTAATTCCTCGTTAGAATTCAATGTTTTAATATGTGTACTACATATTCCACTTATCCTCAGTTTATGCAACAAAACTTCGTAATTACGAAATGAAATAATGAAGTTTCACTCATTACTGCAACATTTCTGAAGATCTGAGAAGGCCAACTTGAAACATTTTTAGTACACGTGGATGCTGTAAAACAACATGTGGTCTATGGTTCATGCTACATGCTGTGTAATTTTATGAGCGAAGAAAAACTCATCTCAGTGAGTAGAATTTACTTTAAAAGATTTTACTTTGGAAAGAAAACCCGGGTAGTATGCATAAAGCGGCGGGATACTAACAACCCTAATGCACATTATTTGATGAAATTTGCTCACAAAAAGGAATAAACCCATTGCATTACCATTTGAACTTCTATGCAGAGCTGTGTAATTATAAAGGAAATGACAATTTATTGTAGTTTCTGTGAGTAAAACATACAATCGCCGAAGAAAGAAAAGTTATCATTCACAAATAGTCAATTCCCAAAGGCCCATTGACGAATATCTAAAATGTTTAGAGAAAGTGTGTTTGTAAACTATGGTTCCTGAGCAGCCAGTGCTGCTACAATTTTTTGAAGTATAGACGACAGAAAATTTGATTTTAAAGCAAAAGTATATGCAGTGAGAATGGTGAGCACTGCGTACTTGTAGATGGTGGCAATTGGCCATGAAACTTTGAGTCAATCATAAACACACCTACATATACCTATTACTTTGACGCGCTGTACTTTACGACAGGCCAAACTTCTCCAAAACGTGGTATTATGTCATTTCCTCAAACTTGCATATTCATATTATGTCTTTTATTTACACACTATGCACAACTCTTGGCTAGAATTGTACTTCAACGTACAATCTTTTGCTCAGTTAAAATAAATATTCGGCATTTTCCTCGTCGTGTCGTGATCACACCAAAACTTGTGTGTGTTATCTTCGTGTAGGCTGATAACAAGACTTTGTAAAGATGCGTAGGATGGTCAGATAATTTTTGAATCTTCAGAAAGTAGCTATATGCAGATAGAAAATCGTTTATGTGAAAGAAAAGCATATTGCCATTTTTCGTTTGAGTGGGTAGTTGTAGCATTAACACAAGCTCGGGCAAAATGGTCAAAGTATAACATCTATACAGTCTACGAATTTTGCCCTTTTCCTTTTAACGTCAGATTTCGACAAAAATTAAATCATTTTCTTTAACTCTAAATTTACCTTGGTTTGGTATATCAAACAACATGACACTAAATAGTATTGAATAAATGGGCTGTGTCTTGTGTCTGCTACACAAAGAACCACGATGTCGTTTTGAGACAAAAAGCTATTCACACAAGCCAACATAGTTGTCCATACTTTTAATCGAAAAACCTCCAAAAATCCCGAATCCGAGGACCAGAAACTTAATTTCATGTATGCATACTTTTACTTCTATGCTGGCTATAAATATACCAAGTTCACAGGTCGTTCCAAAGGAAAACAAAACAAATCAAATTTGGAATTATTATAAGGTGTTCACTTTACGAGAGTGTAAATTTTTATATGTGCTTGCAATAGTGTATTGCATAAGGCTTACAACACGCAAACATTTATCTATATATGATTTTATTTTCAAAATTCTGTCCACATTAATGTTGTGTAAACCATGAAAGTTCGTTTGTGGATGTTAAAGGGATGACAAACGTAAATTTTGATATAAAGAGTAACTGTATGTATACGTAGAATATATAAACATGATCTCATGATCCTTTAACTCCAGCTACAAACTAGCTAAAACCATATACAAGAGCCTCAGTGTTTTAACCAAACTAACTCCCGCAATCATATCGAACCTCTTTAATCGTGTAGATAAGAAGGTTAAAGTTGAAATCTAGTGAACAGGGAGTTACCAGCATCTACAGGATTAAGAGAATTCCTGCGTTCTTTGCATAGCACAACGTTAGCGAAAAGACGGGCTACACAGAAAATACTTGACTCCATCAATCCAGTCCTGCTTTAAAACCATTATTGCACATTGAGTAGTAATTGATTTTTGCCATGTAATCATATCTCTACTCTTTATTCATACGCTGCGTGCCAAAGGTTAGTGTTGGTAACTGATCGCCAATTTTACTTTTTATGACACAGAAATACATTTCAACTTATTCCAATCCCAAATGCGGGTGGCGGTAGGTTTGACAGATGAAGTAAAGATTAATGAAGTATATGATTATGGTTTTTTGCGCATAAACGAGTAATCTAGAAGCTAATATTGTCATGTGTAGAATAATACGTTATGTCATCGATGCATTCAATCAGGCGAATTCATGAGATTTATAATCTGAAGATTTTAAGAAGGTTTTTACGGGCATTGTTTTAAAATCAATTTTCTAGAACTAAAGTAGAAGTAATCTTTTTCCTTGATGCAAGTGAATATAAAAAGATGAAGGATGTTTTTGCGTGGTGTTAATAATGGAAATGCAAACAAACACAGCTTCAAAACGTTTAAAAGACAGGTATTTGGGAACTGGGAGACCTGGACTGCTGATAGATTGGAATGGTGGAATACACACTATAAAAGCTACACATAGGTCTAAATGCATAAAAACACATATCCATAGTCAGAATAAATAAGAAAATATCGTTCAGCAGGCTGTAAAAACGTAAATTACTTCATTCTAAATCAAAATTTCTAGAATATTGGAAATTTGGAATTTCCATTTAATATAAATTGAATATTCAGATCTTTAACCCAACGGTGAGACAAGTATGGTGAAAGAAAGAAGCGTATCCAACATCCACGTGGGTAATCAAATGCCAAATAATCATGGTTCTAACCGTATTTCCTCCGGTAATCCCAATTTGTTTGTTCATTGAGTGCCATCTTGCTTTCCGCGAATGTTTGTTACTACTGTTTGATATTCTGCATGACATGCTGACAATTAATAGCATGATGATGATTGGAGTTGACAGTAAGGATGGTCGATCTTTTAGTACAAGTAAATACATAAGCATCATAAAATCGTGGATACAAAACAGTTGCATGGTAGAAAGGGATTTGGGCTTTATGAAGATCTTGAAATGTACTTTCATGTGCAAGATTGTCATTCAAACTTTCAATGCACCCAGGTTTTTGATTACGTGATACAACATCATAGCATCTTGATGAACGTTTGCGGATTTTATCCAATTTCCTATCATTAAGGGAAAGGAGTAAATACCGTCAACTTTCAAGAGTGAGTTCAAACTAGCCAATTTTATTTCTTGCCCTGGAGTCTCATAATAGTCAATAGTATTAAGGCACCTTTCATCAGGATTAATTTCTTTTAAACTAAACAAAAATATATTTCGTATGCCAAAACCTATCACCAGCAAATAATAAAATAACTTGATTGTTCGTTAAAGAAGGGTCTTCATTTTGAAATATTATGCCACTCCTAACATTCATAATAACTAGATAGTTTTGTTGTTGCATGCTTAGAATAGAACACAAGAAAGGCAGACTCTGACATCAGTGATTTTTGTTTTATGGATACGGTCTCCTCCGCCATATTTGTTAAAAGAAATCTTTCCATGCAACTCAACTCTCCGCGTAATGGTTGCATGTAAAACGCAACGTATCAACCAAAGCCACTGTTGCAGTACTATACATGCATAATTACTTAGTACACATTTTTTAAATACAGTAACAATTCTGGCTAATTATTTATATACTATCTACTGACTAGTATGTAGCAATTCAAAATTTCAAAATTTAAGATAACTAAAGCTCTTCGAATGGCATCATCAACCCTGCATATTATACTTCCTTATAAAGATTAGTCACAAGACAAATTACAACATACATTTTCTTAAAGTTTAATTAATTATCTTCAAATCCAGAGTCCGGAACTTTGCGACTTTTTGATTTCTTAGCTTTTGTATGCAGTAACATGAATTGAAAATTTACATGATATTTTGTGATTTGTAAGGTTTTGTATATATTTGTAATTCGTATTTACTGCCGTTATAAAGTTAAAGGATATGGATAAGTTCAAAATCTTGTCGAAATGGTAATAAATTCGTTACTCACAATAGAGATGATGACTCAAGGTATAGAAGCTCAAACTTTGCCAATATATGAAACAGGTATTCCTAACGCTAAAGAACAATTTCAAGTTTGATTACCTGCCTACCTCGATATATACTTTAATTCGTTGTAAAAGTTCTACCTCTCATTTATGCATATTTAACTAATCCTCAAAGTATACGTTTACCTATCCATGCATACATACATACATATACACAGTTAAGTTCATATCGTTGCTTTCTTTCTTTTTGCTCTCTTGAATTCTATGACATTGAAATGTTTATGCGATAGCAAAGAAATGTACAGCAATATTACATGTTATGTATTTGAGCATGTTTTGTCAGAAAAAGGAGCACAAACGAGTCAAATGAAACGAAGAAGAGAACGTTATTAAAGTTGCAATAGGCTAGCAAGAAAGTTACAATCCTTGCTGCAGACGATGCAATGAAATTTAACTTAACAAATGCACAATGTCCTCTTATAGGTTGCCGACTATATTGAATTTTCAACGGCAATGATATATCGGCATCGCACGAGGCATGGCTCTTGTATCAAGCTTGACATTGCCAATCGATGCTTGCAAGACAAACGAATTATAGTATATGTCAATAAATATATTATAGTGCATGCATGCATTCATTTGATTTACATTGTAGTCAAGAAGCTAGAAGAATCAAGTCAATATGTGATACTTTTTTTTAGCTTCCGTAAACAAAGTTTGCGTTTCCCTTCTTGTCCTTAAGTAGTGTAGATATGTATCTCAAACGTACACGTGATTTGTGTACAGTCAAGAAACTCTTCAATCTTAGATTAGTTTTAGAGTTTGATATTAGGAAAGAATTTCCACACCTTTGCGATTATAATACACCTGACCAAGTTCTGTAAGAATGCAATTATAGTTATATCATTTTGCAGAGAATTAATGTGCTCAGACGATACCATAGTATGTTGCATACTGCAAATCTACTGATGGCTTTACATTTTAAAACGAATTCCTTTTTTGTACTGATTTCAGATTTATGACGTTATCGAAATATTGAAATAATACACTATGAGGCTAAAAGCGTTTTTAATAACACAATAAACGAATATTTTAAAGATTTGTAGTTTTACTACAAGTATAAAAATAATCCATTCTTACCCGTAATTTTGTAACCTGCACGTATGCATGTATCAAAGTTTTGCTGTAAGCAGCAGCTTTCAATTTGTGAATTTTTGTACATTTAAAAATAGTGTTGCAGTGCTTATATTCGAATGGTAGAATATATAATTATTCATTGATTTGTCTAGCCAGACTTTAATATTTTTGAACTCATTTGTTATAGATATGAAGACTGCATGTATGAACTAAATAAAACACACTTCACTTCTTTTGTGAGATGCTATTTTAATTACTATTAATGAAGCTAGAATTTGCATGTGAAAAAATTCTATACATTAAAATTGCAATGATTTTGAAAATACATAGGTACATACTATTCTGTGCCCTGAGCCAAGTAAATGCTTGGATTAATGAAAAAAAAAACTTTTCTTATCAGGGAAGCTGCATGCAACACAAAATGCATAAAACGTTTTGAGTGTTTTTCCGTGTGTCCCTTTTAACCCACAACACAACAAAATAACAAAAACTATTTTACTAGCTTAATTTCCACTTTCAAGTGTTGATAGTCAATATACAACGGTTATGCTGGTGGCATGTCCAGTTTCAGCTTCTTAAGTTCTGCTCAGAATTACGCTATTTTCTCTTACAAACTACATAATCCATTCACATGTTTGTGATCAATTAGCGATTCTCGTTCACTTGGTATAGCTGGCAAACACTCATTCTTCACTCATAATTCATAATACTAACTCGTGCAGGCGAGTCAAATAGTACATGAAGCTACCTCGTACGTGTACCCATCGCCATTCTTTGGAAGCAAATAATTTAGGAAAATATTCCCAGTTTACTAAACTAAAACTAAACTTTTAAGGGAATTAGATATGATAACATTACATAACATAACATAAATTTTGCTCGTTGATGGAAATACGCTTGCTTTGCATTGCAGCTAAGCTTCACATTCTCCTAGTTAAGAAGTGTGCCAAAATCTCGGGTGTTCAGGTCGCGTTGCAAACAAGTTGCGTGGACGGAAGAAAAACCTTGTTTCATCTTTTTTACACAATTGTCACACACAAAAATACTTGGATTTACACACCGACTTCATTCTCCCTGACGTGCACTGACTGCTATTACAATAGTGACGTTTACAATTGTAGGAATAGAGGGGTTCCTTATTGTTAAAATTTCCTCGTCACGGTAGCTGCGTACATTCACAATTCACACCCATAGAATAAGAATTTCAATGTCAAATTTCATCTATGTCTCCGTCATCGCTATCCATTTTCATTCCTCGGTGTGCCACTTCCCTTTCTTTCAAGAAAACTTTCGCCGTAAAGCACAGTTGAAACTTTCACCTTAACCAAAAAGCTTCCTTTCCCATTGATTTAGAGTCGGAGACAAACAATAATCTTTTCAATCACTGTAACTGGCTTGGATGTGCAATGCTTTCAAAGAATGTCCCACTTCATTCTATAAGTTTCCTTTATCCGTTGTTATATGGCCAAAAACAAAGCAAGACACTTTCATCATGAAAATGTTTTCATTGAGATTTACAAAGGAACAGTAAATAAATGTAGTCGTTTTTGCTTGTGCCAAACATTTTGATATCTTTAGTATATTTAGTTTTTAAAAGAAGAAAACCATAATCTGCTAGAAAAAACATTCAGGCATGTTAACTAAAATTCTCATATCTATTGAATTCGCCGTATTGTTGGCATATTCATGTCAGTGTGCATCTTTTATTTATACAGGCAATCACCTCAGCGAATCTATCATTACCTTTCTCTCACTTCTGCTGATATAATTCTCGTCGGTGTTTTGTTATCAAAGCAAAATATGCGTAAAATAAAACCGAAGAACAGTCACGCAAATAAGCAAAATGAGCCCCGGTCTCTTTGCTCTTTGGATAATACACAGACAGATTTAGAACGCACCACAATCACAGAGGACTCTTAGCCCATGTCAGTCCTAAATACTACTGGTACGTTTTTACACAAGACTGGTTATATTCCAACAACAACAACCACTATTCAACATCAACACCATGATTTTCAATCCTGGCGATTTTCGTATGTTTATGCATGTCCGATAATTCGCAAGCATCATTCATCTTTATACATATAGCAAACAGCAGCAGCATAAGCAAAAGGGGGAGAAAAAACTGGTATTTTACATACTATCAACATTGAGGTACGTCTTCATGATATGAACAAAATACCACCACCAGATCTTCAAGCTATGAGTGGTGATGGTAGAATCTGTTTATTTTTTATTATTGCTTGAACACTGAAAGCAACAAGGAAAGTCAAAGCAGCAGAATAGCAATGTACCTAATATTTTTTCTGTTTGAAGTGAAGACAATCATCATCGCCTGATTGTATTATCCGATCCATGAATACAAGGATGAGCAAAATGGTATGGAATGCGTAGTAATGATCATACGTACATCATGGAACGAGGTGACTGGTTGAATGAATGTTGCTGACTTCAAAGGGAGATCTTAACTCTTACACCAAAAAATGCATGATGATGATGGGTTACAGAAAATACATGCATTCTGGTTATTTGTATGCATTAAAGTGTGAGGGATATGCTTGTCGTGTCGTGAGTCTTGAGCTTCGCTCTGTGCACAAAGCGCAGCGTTCTGTGTGCTCTGCTGCTGCTGCTGCTGGCAATTCATCGTGGTTATAGAGCCAACAAAAGGAGTAGTCTTCGTCACAATAATAATCTTAAATCCCATTGGGAATGGTATCATGATGATGATCATCAACCAGAATACAGAGAGAGAGAGAGAGAGAACTCGCCAACAGATTCAAACAACAACATGAGCATATCATCATCATCATCATCATCACCACCAATAACAAAATCTTCATGGCAAATCCCGACCAACTCACACAAACACGACAAGACAACTACGACAATAAGAGGAGCAAGAGCCGACGAAGAAGAAACTAAAAACCCCATATCTGATTAAACTGATGATGTTGATCTAACCGGAGGAGTAGTACTTTCCACTTTTAAAAATGCTCTATCATATAAGCATCATTGTATGATCATAATATAACTCACAACAACACATACACAACATGTTCAGTTATTAAATAATACCACTATATACGTGAACTATTTTCTCATTCCTCCAATAATATGCAAGGGACAGAGCACACCGTAAGAAAGAATGAATGAGGAAAAATATGCGATTCGTGTCTATTCCATACAAATACGATCGTATGGTATTGTGGCAGGAACACGTAATTACCATTCGAAAAACATCCATCCATTCTAGCTTTACTTCAAGTATTACTTTACGATAATGGATATTTGCATACTAAATATTCTCCTTAATACTAACTCCTTCGCTTAATATGAGTGCGAATATGGTATACCACCATCGCATTTTTATTTGCATGCTAGCCTGCTAAAGCTGCCTACCCACATATCTACATGTTCAAAGCACTGTATTATGTGGTACCATTTGTGTGTATACGGAATAAGCCAAGCTAGTTGTAACTGATGATGAGCCAAACATCTTATTTTCTATCAAGCAAAACGCACACAACCCAATGAATTCCGAAAATATGAGTGAAATTTATAAAACTACCTATCCATCTCACTCAATATAATGCTGTACGCTATATAATGCTGAACTGTGACTATTTTTTGCTTGTGCTGGAATGGCAATACAGCGTGCTTTACTTCTGCACGCATCATCATTATATCATAATTACTAGTATATTTGTGTGTATATGCATTCTCCTTATACCTACTTGTCATTGTAATTCCTCTTTTACCCTTTACTCGAACCTCCACTGAACACAAGCAGTGAGCATGTGATATATTCTTCGAGTTTTCAGTCATTATGAATTGTTTCATGTGTGATGTTCGCAGCAGTGGTATTTTAGCAGGTTCTTATTTCTCACACTTACACATTTGTTCAATATATTATACTCGGAAATACCAACGTACAAATTAACATGTGCGTGTTTCGCATGTATGTGCTGATTTCATACGTTTGCTTGACACACGCATATCTATTCATCATTTATATTTTACAGCTTAAGTTATTGGAGGTCCTCACAATTCAAGTATTTTGGATGGGAATGAATCAAAGAGCTTAAACAGGAATACATAATATTATCTTATTGAGTGTTGTTATATCATTTTTGTACTATGATCATCAACGTAAACATTGAATTGTTGGAATAAGCAAAATTCATCCTGTCATGATGATGAAAATACCTACATTTAGCAGCACTAACATTCTAGATATGTGAGGAATATCATATGGAGATAACTTTTAAATATGATTATGAAATTATAAACACCTTAATGTACATACATGAAGTATTTAAAAAGTTATTTGTACATTCTACGTCAGATTGATTGCGCGTTGGGCATTAATGTCAGGAATGTTATTTGAACATGATGTGATGATGATATACCTTGATAATCTCTCTTTATTTGACACACATGCTCCTCTTCTCGACTTTGCTACTCGGTTCAGCCATTCATAAATTGCTGTTGGGGGTAAAGTACACAGAAATTCTGGTCGACTAACATTTTAATGCCATAATGTTCAATTCATTCGTTCGACTTGTTTTCGCAAATCACGCACTAAACAAGTAGGTACATGGTCATAGGTATCTATGAGTGCTACATGATACACAATGTTTATAAACGTCGTTTGGTAAAGATGATTTTGTACATTAACACAGGCAAAGTAAAATCAACTAGTGCCTTACCTATTCTATGATATCACCAATTTTATCAATGTGTGTACTTTTATCAGCAAGATTAAAAATGTTAACATTCATCCTCTGTGAATCATTTTCCAAACTTCAAAATTAGTACAAGTTCATGTCAAGTCGAGCAAACTCAAACGACCAAGAACGATGAAGATGAAACGTGTTGGCTGTATGGATCAAATACTTTTCATTTGAGCCACACACTCACACTTTCTGCTTTAGTTTGGCACAACGTACTGACTTATCATGCCATAATTATTTTTTCCGTAAGATGGTCAATTACATGGGCAAAAACAATGTTGCTTTGAAGCAATTATAATCCTTGACCTGCTTGCTGGAAATTAACAGCAAAACTAGTGCCCTGTCTACCTGTACAAACATGAATTCAATCTCATAATAATAATGAGAAAGTCGATTCGACTATTCATTCATGAAATTTACACTGCCTAGTTCAATCTCGGTTTCATGAATGGTTTATTTGTTGAATTAAAAAATCATGGAGCTCCTCTTCTTTCAATGTAGGCAAAAATAGATAAACGCTTTATTAAAAACATGTCATCAGGATTATACACTATCCAAGCAGGAATTTCATAAAATATATCTTTGTCCACTTTGAAAGATGCTGCATGAATCTTGAATACGAACTATGCATAATATATGCAATCTGTTTCAGTTTTCTCTACTTTCACTTGCCAAAATGGCTGTGTAAAGTAAGTTGTGGTAACTAATACGTGAAGTCTTTCGTCATTATTGAAGGAAAACAATTGAAGTCGGCTAGATTTGATATGTAATGTAAGAAATTAGTTGCTTCCAAAAAACCTTAGCTTTGGGACCTTAGATTTACATGATAAAGTTTGAAAAAACGGCTTAAATTATTGCAAATTATAGATGGATAGTTTTTGCATTGCAATCAACAAAATTTTAAGACGGAATGCATGAGCTTTTCAATTTTCTGCACTAGTCCTATTTGTGCTGGGTACCTGATGGGAACGAAGAAATGATTTTTTGTATTTAAAATTAAAGTAAAATTTATGTGTATGCCAGCATGTCCAACTGCCTATGGTTTAATAGGATGTCTTGTTTGGCTACTTTCCTTTTTGCACAAAATCTCCTTGTCGTCAACAAGTCCAGTGCCATCATTTTACATTCAAATCAATGTTGTACCAGAAATATCAGGCTTCAATTTTTTGAAAAGATACAAACAATGCGTGTAAAATGAAAAGAAGATGCAGAAGCTCTTCTGTGAACATTCATTAGGTACCCACGCAGAATTAAAGACGTGGTACGACGTTGTCACAGAATATAGAGTGACCACATCCAGTAGACATTCAGGCTCGGTTGGCTTTCATGCTTTCCATACGTGCCCAAAACCACGTTGAATACTGGTTTTACATTATAAAACTTTATATTACTTAACGAAAACCTCTTTGGAACCCGTCTCTTGATAATAATTTATTCCTACTAGATTTGACATGTCTTTTGTTCTTTATTTGAGAAGCCGTGCATAATTTTATAGCCAATCACAAGCGCAAGACTGGCATTTGGCAAGTGAAGAAAAAGTTAAAGCGTTGTTATACTCTGTTTTTCATTGTTAAAATTGTTGTTGCTTTTACGATAATATTGACAACAATAGATAGTGTCAAGATCTAGCTGACTTTGTCAACTGGGTAACTGGGAGTGTCTGTACGTTTCTTCCTTATGATAAGATTTTGTACAAAGTGGCTAGCATTAGATCATTTCTACAAAGCATCATCTTCGGCAGCTCACACAGTTGGCGGAATGGATTCCGACAGAAGTATACTGTCCTAATAAAGGTATTTCATATTTAATTAACCATTTAAGCTCTAGGCTATAGTTTTACCTAACAAGCTATGAAAACTTTATTCAATCTTTAAACAGATAAAATAGATTTCTCTACCAATCTTAAAGTAGTATATAGTTAGATGTTTAGCGAAAAAAATATGGTTTCTATCCTACAGAAAATTACGCATACCAAATTGGGATACGGAACAAGTAGCAAACGAGCCCTACAAAATAGCTTTTAGATTTATTATTATATGTAACTGAGAGAATGGAGGAATGGAGTGCATATTATATTTCTATTTATCCATTCAATCACTGCATATTGAGGATTACTAATTCATCCCACTACACAATGAGCTATGAGTTTCAGCGTCAGCCCATTTTTACTTTGCAGCAACATACAAAATAAAATATCGAGCGCAAGTTGATAATTTTCATATATCTAGAACAATGATAATTCAAGCCTTGAATGTAGTTTCCTTTCTTAGAATTAGAACTGAAAAATTTACTTAGCAAAAGGTTCATGAATTTGCAAACTGAGCCGAGTCAAGTACCGCAAATTGGAATAGCTTAATTGTCAACGCACCAATACGAGAGCAACATTGTGTAAGATGTATTCTTTAAAAAATTGTGAATGTGAATTTGCAGAGATGCACTAAATATACTTAGCGTAATACTGAGATGTTTGAGTTGACATTTGGTTGCTATTGAGCTTTTAATTGAAAATCATAAATATGTCAATCAAATTTCATTAACCCAAAACTAGCAGCGGAAGTTTTTAAGAAAATTTGTTTGTTAAGAAGAACTGAACTGCAACTATTTTGCTTGAAGTTGCAGATTATAATGAATGATATTGCATTGGGAATAGTGATAAATGCTAATTGACCATTATATGTAAGTATAGACATATCTGTCAAGTATAACATGTGCTCTAAAATTAGCAAAGAGAATGCAATATTTATCTTAACGCAATAGAATTGTACTCCTAGCTCGCATAACTTCAACTTTTGGAAAGATGTAGACACACAAGGATTTTGCAGGCGCATTGAATTCCCCCCATATAGCAGTCCTTTCTAACCACACTGCATATTATATTGGGTTCCAAATAATACTTTTGTTTTATTGGTTGCTTTTACTTCTAAATGCAACCACTAAATGCAATACAGAATAATTAACTATTTCCTATTATTTCCTCTCTCTGTTTACTCACTAGTTTTTGCCCTTTGGGGTGACTGTTGGTGAATAACGATCTGTAAATGTATGTGACTTTTGGCTTATTTGACGTGTGATGTATAAACTCACTGACTAAAGCATTTTGAATTAGTTTGGCCTTGATGTAAGATCAAAATGAAAGCGGGTAGTTAGTTGACTACAAAGTACACAAACTTTTGTTTGCAACCACATGACTGAATGTTTACTTTTCATTTGTATTCTTTATAAAATACATACCAACATAATTTCCAACTAGCCAGTACAAACTTTCAAAACTTCACTGTTTTCCCCCGAGGGTCCAATCGTAAAAATAGGGTATCACTTACTGTAATTCTAAATGATCCATTCGTCAATGGTAATTGATTATAGTGAATGTAACTCAAATAACCCTTGACCATTTATAAGATGCATACCATACATCTCATTTTTAAATCAAACAAGGTCATTAACTGCGGCATTCTCTAATAGCACAGAAGCAAATTGTTCCAGATCCTTACGAAACATGATTTAATTTTTCTTGGAAGCATAAAATTGAGAGCATTTAATGGGAAAAGACGTGCACAATAAACGAACTTAATTTTAATAAAGATTACTATTGGATTGCTCCAAAAAGACTCAATTTAGGGGATAATTAGTGCATCTTTTATCATACGAATGCGAAATACGAAGCTCGATTGCTCACATGCTTATGAATATTGTCTACCACACAAAAAGCGGGGTAAAATAATTCGGACTGCTTCCTATTAGTTCATGAATTCAGAGCCTGAGATGTTAATGAGTTTGGAATTTATGACCGAGATATACGCACGGATACCGTATGCATCTTACCATAATAGGAAGGATGTAAAGCTGCTAAATCAAACATAATTATATTATACTTTCTTTATCCCATGTTTTCCGTAAGCCTTACGTATTTACTTATTCAAACATCCTCTTTTTACAAAGCAAAAATTGTGTTGAACGTGTATGTACGTTTTTAAGTTATATTAGTTTTAAACCTGAAGCTAATAATTATTGACAGTTCAAATACCTCTTGCGTCATATGCACCGACAATGAATCAATAACCACAATTCCATGAAGAAGAGATAATTGTTACAGAATGTTTGATATGTATAGATGTAGTGACGCAGTCGTCGACATTCAATTTTGGAACAATACTGGATTACAACGCAGCGCAGGTAAATGTTTGTTTAAATCAGTGTCTAAACTTTGTAACGTACATCACTCAGGAAAGTGTTTTCAACTACTACAAAATTAAAATTGGCGAATAATGAAGATATTGAATGTCTCATCGGATGAAATTTGATGATTCCGTTTTGTATTCTGCACAAAATAACCTATAATAACAAATGAATGAATATAGGTACTTTTATATCATATTACTGAATCTAATGTAATTAGTAAACTACATCATCATTAATTTTTGCATTGTGCAAACCTATTCATCCGCGGATCTGCAAATGTCAATGCCAAGCTATAAAGTAAGTCATGAGGAAATGTACACACAACCACACGCAAAAGGAAACGTTTATTATTTAACTATTTTTCATTCCTATCATTGCAGGAACTCGCACGTGTAATCTAATACGACAAGTGTTCCACATATATGCCGCCTGGTGTTACGTATGTTTATGTTTCAACATCTGTAATATAGCGTTCCTTTCTTAAAAAAAAAAATCCCTGACTAAATCTAAGCAAACTTGTATATTACTGCTCATGATATGCTTATAATTGTAATAAACGTTTACTCTTAATTTTTGTGTACATCAACATGCACACGCATGAAAGTGATTATACAAAAAACCTGAATGCAAGAGACAGTGATTATAAACACAAAAAATGTTTCTGAGAAGAGTAATACATACGTAGTAGAAACATGAGAGAGAATCAGCCTGAAGGAAAATAAGAGAAAAAAGTAAATGGTTATTCTTAAAACGTATCATTATCTGCATTACTCCATTATTCCAGGATCTCGCAGTACTTTCAATTCCACCATCAACCATCCTTCGTGCATGCAAAGTTACACCGCATCATCCACATTCACACACCAAACAACGTAAACTTTTACTACAGACACAATGTGTGTGTGTGGATATTATACTTTTGATGCTGCTGAAGGTATATGCTCACTGACATTGCTCGCTGTATAAATAATGATCCAAAATTCCATGATGAGAATGATGTAGATATGAAGATGATGATTATGATGATGCAGCAGCAGGCATCATCATTATGGAACTAGAGAGGTACATATGTAACACTGTTTTTTATTTCGTACATCAACAACAACAACAACACAAGACAAAACGCACTTATCGTTTCTTGTGTTTACGCAGCTATACTTACGTACCTTTGCTTTTACATACGCGAGACTATATAATATATGCTCAATGCTTAAACCCAACTTGCTACTTTTTTTTGCTGTACACCTTTTTAAATAAAAAGATAATAATGAGGGAGCAGCGAATGTTACGATGTATTTCATCGATACATTATTTTGCTTTCCTGAAATTTTCGACCCTTTTACATTTTTTTGATGAATATTTACTCTTGTCTTTTTTCCTTATGATTATTGCCAATAGTATCGACGATGGTCTATCAAGAGGATGAAATTCTTTAGAGAAAATAATTGCAATAATTGAAATCTTACGTTGTTCGTCCCTTCTCTTCCTCCTCTAAAGTATCAGCAGAAGAACGCTGTATCCACAAATTTTTTTGATATTACGTATATCCATCATTTTCACTATTTTCCACCTCTCCGCATCTTTCTCTCACGGAATCACGCACACACTCAAGAAAAATATGGAGTAACTAAACCTACTCTCTTGTCAGTTTTCAACCTTGCCGTATGTAATTTGGCTCAATTTTATGTTATCATAATCATTAAAATGGAACTTAAACCGTGCTATAGTAAACTGATTTTATTGCTTTTTGCACTTTTTATAATCACCTCTGCACCTCTGACGATTCAATAGGCATAATAAATAATTTTCTTCCTTAGTATTATTTTCCTTGCCATTAAAGTTGTTATATTTGTTCATCCCTCATCAAGGAAGGAATGTTTCTTGCATTGTGATTGTGGTGACAATGTTAAAAACGTAATGCCACAATAATTATTGTAATGGATGTGATGCATGAAATAACGCTTTTGTTAACACTGCTTGAGAAGCGCACATGTAGTAAAAACAATCATAACCATAATAATAATAACTACATATTCGTGACATTGGAGGCACGAGATGAAATTGTGAAACTCAACCTCTCTCACACGTAATGTTTACATCAAGATGCTTCCACACTTGCTCATTGACACATTAAACTTTAATATCGAAATCAATTTTTAAATGCACATACACACATGTCGCACAATGTGCAGAGCTGCAGTGTACGGAGAGCGAAGATTCATGTAAACAATATTTCCAAAA
The DNA here is from genome assembly GCA_034700605.1 of Willowsia nigromaculata. Lineage (NCBI taxonomy): Eukaryota > Metazoa > Arthropoda > Collembola > Entomobryomorpha > Entomobryidae > Willowsia > Willowsia nigromaculata. Next base: position 29,547 of record JAQIXX010001106.1, read on the forward strand.
AGTAGTGCAAAAACTCTACACTACATTGCCGCTATTACAATGTTACACATTAGTTTTCCTGAAGGGACAGTAATATTTTGTAAATGTAGTGGTACAAGTAATTTTACTCGGTAAAACAATTGCATAATATTATATTATTATTGTAGCTTGTACAAGGAAAGTCCAAACAACACAAACACCGACTCTCACGACGCTGACGGACTCTCTCTTTTTCTGTATTTTGTGTGACTGACTGCCTGGCTGGTATCCGAAACTTCTTTTACACATCAGGGGCATACTTATTTGTGTGTGTGGAGTTATGTGTGAGGGAAAATATTTTTTGGGATGTTGTTTCTTAGAATACAGCATACAACAGAGAAGTAAATGGGTATAGCATGGAAAGACGGATTTGATCAGTCAAAATCTCTCCCTTCTTTTCTGCTGCTGTTAGCTTCACCACCACCACACACGTACAATATAAATGTAAATGGGAAAGCGTAATATGGAGGAGAATGGGAACATTGCATGTAAACTACACATAATAATAAAAAAGCGAAGCGTGTTGTTTTGTTACGTTTTACATACATTACTTACTTTGCTCACTACCTACGTATAAAAACCTGATCATCATCGTGGCTTCTATACCAGCAGTAAAGTGTTGGGGAAGAGTTATATTGCAGGATGGAGTATGGAGGGACCCGTAACGCCAACATTTTTTATACTTTTTACCCACGTTACATGCATTCTCATTCTAGCTATAAAAAAAGCGTTCCTTCTTCTTTGCTTGGTCTTCCACACACACACACACACACACACACATCTTAAGGATTTGCAGCGTACAATGCCAGTAATATTGAGAGTAAACTAGAAGAGGTATTCAGCATGACATTTTGTACAAGCAAGTTTACTACCGATGCTCAGTCGGTCGGTAGTGTATTGACTGGGTATGCCTCAGCAAAAGCAGCAGAGCACTCTAATAGTGCGCGTAATATTCCATACATTCCTGTTATTACTTTATCGCTTTGATCATCATCATCATCATGATGAACGCGAAAGAGCATGTGATGTGTGTGGAATTGTGTGCTGTTCATTACAAAAGACTCTGGCTGGTTCGTAGTACGTAGTAATAGTTGTAGAAGTTGTTGTAAGTCGTAGTATGTTCACTCTCGATCATTCAAAACATTTTGTGACGAGAGAAGAGAAGAATGGATGGATAAAAAATGAGTTTTGGGGAGAGAGGGAGATGATAGGGTGGAAAAAGTGTGAGTGTGAGCGTTGCGACTGCAAGAGAGATGTTATACATTTCATATGGAATGATATTATTATATTGTTGTTGTAGGGAAAAGTTTTCTACTCTTTTGCTTTTACTATGCTGTGTATGTACCTATTTACGCGTTTATTTTTGTATGTGGTGTGATGCGAGATTAAAGAAAACATTATATGACATGCTTCGGTGTACTATTTTTAAGAGAACGCAGCAAAATCCCAAGTTTTTCGTATGTATCCGTGTTAAACCGAATTCCTCCTTATCCCGCTTGCACGATTACTCCTTTGCTACCATGCTATTATGGGTTTCTCGTGATATCGATATCAATATTACCTTATTCACTGTACTGGATAGCGAGTAACATTTACGTGGAATACGGACCAGAACAGAATACTCTCGTTTTGGTAATCCTGCACATTTCGTACATTATAATACATGCCTATGATAAAATAGCAAAAGTATGCCTTTTTAGAAAAAAATACAGATATACACGCTTTGCAATAAAAATGATTAGAGAGGAGAGAGGGTTGAATTGAGTGGATACACAGATGGCAAATTGAACACAATAAATATTGTATACGTGTATCTTAGTTTAAAAAAAGTGTTTAGATGACATTGATACTTGGTTAATCGCAAATTCTATTACGTATAATACACAAGTACTTATTTCAGAGAAATTTTTATTCATCGGAAATTCAATACCCAAGAAATTTAAAGTAAACATGCCAAAAGGGTAAAAGGATTGCAAAAACTAAAGGTTATAAAAACGAGGGTTAGGGCAAGATCGGTGACAAATAATAGGGTAACCTATTATTAGTCTTTAATTTTAACATTTAGAACATTAAAATATCTCTAGAATTCCTCTACATGCATTGCTCAGAAGTCGAATTGTCTGGTCGGACCAGAGTCGTTTTATTTCCATGATTACTAAACTAAGCTTGTTTAAACTTTGAAAATTATTGTTACAATTTAGCAAACATACCGATAAAGGAAAATAAAATACATGAGAAGAAATTAAAATTAGGCATGGCATAAAAGCAGTGTTGCGTTGCGACACAACTTTTCAACATGTATTAATCTGGCACAAGGCATATTATTGCGAATATGTATGTATAGGTAAAATAAAATCGCTTCTCATCCTTATCCTTATGAGTTTGACATTGGATTTTTCCTTGAGTTTGACTTACAAGTAAGCAACACATGCACACAATATACACATACCCGTTCACTTCCCTCTTGCTGAAATCTTAGATTTTTGAGAGAGCATAAACATATGTACATAGGTATCATAAAAAGCGTAGCACGGCTGCTGCAAATTTACGATGTTTTATGCAATTTTGCCTTTTTTGAGCAAAAAATGTTCGCAAAAAAAATGTTTCTAAAAGCTTCGTTTCTTGTGTGTGGTGCACTGGCTAATACCGACTTTATTGTTTAATAACAGTTTCACATTTTGATTAGTTACATGGGTAGGAGCTGACGAAACCATGTTTTAAAACTTACGCCCCACAACGATTCTACAACAATAAGGACGACTACTCCTTACACACGCTAAATTACATGAGCCTGATATATGCTACTGTTTTCACTTGCTTTTTACGTGTATCTACGCACGTATGTATTAGGTTATCAACACACATGTTTCATCATCATCATCAATCTGCGTGGCGTCTAAAGGTAAGTGGGTGTTAGATAATGTGTGGAATGGAAGACTAAAAAAAGGATTAAAAGTAAATGCGTAGTTGATGATTTCGATCGAACGAAGGAGACCTTGAAATAGGGAACAAGCTGTACGTAGTTCCATCGTCGTGCCACGTATACCTATAGATGTTCCAATTGTACACTTGTACTCCTCAGCGAATAGCTTTGCTTACAAAGTTACCTTTCGTTTTCCCACGTGCTTAACCTATACCTTTTTTAACTTCCACTGCGCAGTATTGCCCTCCTTTTTGTATAACTTATTCTCTTACATGCCTGTCAATAATCTCCTGTTTACGCTTGTTGACAAGTGCACTCAAAACCTTTTGTTAAGTCAAATGCGGAATTTATTTAAACCTTCTTCAATTTCCTGCCCCTTCCAGGTTCATTATGCCCTACAATGGTGATAAATAATATTGAAATAAATGTCATATTCCGTCGCAGTGTGTTTTCTGATTGTTTAAGATCTTCGGCATATTGTGTCTTTCAATTCCTTGTTTGAAGAGCCTTACCAAGTATCAAATATTTAATTTATCAGAAAAGCCTTACAAACTTCTTCGGAAGGTCTTAAGTAATACAATGTATTTAATTTGAGCTATTGGTTAAAGAATATACCGCTTTTAAAGTATCATGGACGATGGGAACGTCTTGTGTGTCATATTGCATTTATTAAGTTTTTCATCCGTTGAGCTGAGCACGCACTCTGCATATTGAAATGATCTTTGACATGAAAATGGTTTTAACTAAAAGTACTCTGCTGGTACTTTGTACTATTTTTGAAAATTCTAAAATGTATAATCCAGAATCTTTAATATTTATACTTCAGATAACAAAAACGATGCACTTAGGTACTGCATTGCAATAAGCGAGAATTCCCGGAACATACATTCTTCATAAACTCTTGCTCATGTGCAACTATACCTACATACTACAATGTACATTTTCAAACACGAAACAATTACGCAGGCAGCGTACAACAGCGTTGTGCTATTCTTTTGCATGTATCGTACTTTTTATCAGCGCATTTGAACCAAAACTCATGAGCAACGCACGATTACTATTACATGGTCACGTCAACGAGAAATACTTGTACTTAACAAGGTACGAATTATAATACTTTTAGCGTTAAAATAGTATAACAATATTTTTAACTGTCGGTTTTTATTAGATCAGGTTCTTAGCTAAAAGGTAAAGATAACGAAACGAAACAACAGAAGTATAAAATAATGCTAATGAAACATAAGTCGAATGTTGTGTTTGCTACCAAAAGCTACACACGTTCTCAAGTTTCCAGAAAATGTTCATTCACATGATAAAATTCTTGATATGCGAACAACGTGAGTGAGTGAAACATTACTTCAGTTCTTTCATTTACTATAAGATGTATAGATTGAATCTTCAAGATGTATGCAATATGCAGACAAGTCTTCAAACGCATCTTTTGCGTATTTAAAGTACCTGGCTGGCGTATGTGTATACGATTAGGTAAAATGTTTGCACATACACTCAACTCGTACTCCAAAACAAAACCAACAAAACTTGTTCTGAAATACGCATGGTAGTACAATCTGCAACAAAACCCGTCCAATGAGGTGATAATTTTTGTACCCAATTCAGTTAAACTCTGAAGCTGATTTTAACTTATTTAAATTACTTGATTCATTGTCAGCTCTTGATTGACCTTTAAACTGCACAAGTTTTTTTAAATTTGGTCATATTATTTGGTAATATGATTAATTTGGTTGCGCATCATTTCAGTAATTAAATAAAAGTCTGCAAACTCTGCCGGTTGGAACAATCAGAAATTTTACAATTTCAAATGTTGAATACACGAATTATGGTGTCTTCGTCATATCAGTTGTTTGTTTTTTTCCTTTTCAGGGGAAAGATTATGCTTAGAATTACATTACAAACAATCATATTATCCACATCTGTGCAGTCACAGTGCAAATATTTAATTTAAACTTCATCTTGAAATTTAATACTGCTTTCTTTTACTAAATACCAAAGTACCGCATAATGTTAGGGATCTCAGACAAAGTAATACATGACGAGAGACATGGCATGACATGAGATTTAGTTTAGGGCCTTCAAATTACATCCAAGCGCTGAGTTTCTCGTCCAAACGTCAAACGTTTTTGGAAGTTTTTATGGTAATAAATATGAAGACCAAGAACGAAACAATAAAGATGCCTTCTACGCTCAAGGAGTTAGATTTCATCTATTGCTATAATATCACGTAGATTGTAAATTGAAATGAAAACACTCATTCAGTCCCAACACAATTTTGAAGGTCTCCTTTGTATTTAAAACTTTTCATATTATTTGTTACTTGTTGCTCTCCTTTGTGCATCTACCATTCACCACATTTTAATACTAGCTCAGTGATTTTTAGGAGAAACTATTATCTATATGTATACATGTTTGCTTGCAGACAATTAAATCCCAGGAGAATATAAAAATGATTACAATGTTGTAATCGATTTGCATGAAAATTGTATATTTTTACATTTCTTTCACTTTCTCGGCACCACTTCATTTAAACTGGATTGGAGTAAGCCTATATGTAGCTCTACATTGCCTGTAGTAAAATATAGAATTCATGATTACTAAAACCAACGATTTCAGCTCGCAGTTCGACATTATGCTTCGAATTACTGGACACAGAGATGCAGGTTTCTTTCTCACAAAAAAACCGATGACTAACGTAAATCGAATCAGCCAGCATTCATCCAAATTTGGCAATATATTGTGTGCATCAAAACTTTAATATATAATGTAGAATTGGTATATCAACTGCTGTATGTATGTTGTGCAGTTTTTGATGTACTTCAATTTAATTTGATTTTACTTAATTTATCACAGGACTAGGTAATAATTTAGAAGGATGAAAATGGAATGAAGAAAAAACTCTTCTCGCTGTCAGAGAAGGTAATGTCACCAAGAACCAAGAACCATATTGCTTTCATCCATAATATGCTATAGTCTATACATACTACGAAATCGTAGTCCTGACATATCAGCATTTTGATAGTAGTAATTTCTGGCATCATTCATGGATATACTGCTCACTAAATCTTCATTTCACAGAAGTAATAAAATAATGATGCATATAATACATAGTTGTAAAGTGAATGTATGTATTTAGGTTTTGCATTCAATCCTATAAAAATTATACATCAAATATTGTGCGGATAAGGAACCTGAGCCAGTAATCACGGTTTAGCAACTAAAAGCGCAGATTTTACTATCATCACTTTAATGTTGAACGTTCGGTGATGCACGCCACCACATCAGCATCAATGCCGAAGTGCCAACAACCACCACCATCCACCAGAGATCCAACAAAACAGCACACAAATAGTGATGATCTTACTACAACTACAAGTTACATTAGCCGCAGCGTCAGCGTCGCGTCGGGTTAATGCACTGCCATTTTATGTGTACAAAAGACGTGGGTAAGTGTGCTTAAAGGAACGTAAAGACACGCTTTTTTATAAGATCAAGATGGAATAATATTGGTGAGTAAATGTGAGTGAGTAGTCGTAGTAGTTCTGATGATGATGATGATGGTGGGGTTTTTGCAGTCATAACTTTAAGTTTAGGCATTTACACCGCAGCGAACCAACAAGCCAGAGTACTATAATAATAGTTACCACCAAGCGAATACAACGCCACAACTATGAATAATATAAACAATATAAAATAATAATATATAAAACATAATAAGTATACTTAAGTATTAAGTACATATGCATGTTATGGGTATATATAGTTATTATAATGTGATATGTTTAACATGCGAGCTTTACATGCTTAGTTTTTTTTCGCAATAAAAGCATTTTTTCGTTTTCTACCAAGATCACATCTTTCTTCTCTTTTAGGTTGAGAAATGAGCAGTGAATATAAGTACAAGCCGCGACTTTGGTTTGGCTGAAACGGACGCTGCGCTGTCTCATTCAATATATATTTTATGCTTATAAAAAACAAACGTAGATAATACCTTATGTTACGGATCTGATTCTGACTAAACACCGGCATTCATAGAAAGAAAGAGAGAGATGGGAAGAAGGAGAAGATGGCCAAGCTTTTTCAGTTGCAGTTGCTTCGCTCACTCACAACTATTCACTTCAGTGACTTCTTTAGTGTTTTGCCCTTGAAAAAATGTGCAAATCGTAATTGCGTAGCACATATGACTATTTACATTATACATGTATTCAACGTACATTACGTACAAGCAAAAACGAAATCAAGCAGCAGGAGAGCAGCATATAAAACTTGATCAACATCAGTCTTTTTCTGAGGACAAAAAGAACAAAATGCACATTACATTTGGACGAGAAGGAAAGAACGAAACATACCAACAACAAAGTAACAAACATATTGCGGTATTTATGTATATGCACTGCCACAACATTCCTAGTGAGCTGATAAAAATTATATAATTGCATTATAGCACGTAGTCAGTCACTTAAATATGCGGATAACCAACTAAACAGTAATCATAGCTTCTGATAGTACTAACAAGGCAAATACGGAACGCTGCAAAAGTAAAAAGAACATTGTAAACTTACCAAAGATTTTAAAATGGCATTTTAGTAACTGCTAATATCGAACTCATCAAGCAAGCGTGAATTTTGGAGAATTGCTTGAGAACAAGTGGTTGATCTGGAAGAAGAGGACAAATGGTAAACATGTTTTTCTATTCATTATCATGTTGCGTTTACATCCTTTACGTCTTTTTGAAGGGCAGAGAACGGTAGAAATTACTAGCGTGATGTGGATTAATAGCAAATAGAGTATTTTGTGTTTTTGTTTTGTTGTTATTTTTAACTTTTCATATTTCTTTAAGTCTTCCTTGCTCTTTAATCTCTTAAAATGACAGCTCTTTAAAACCAATGAAACGTTGCAATTTGCATCAACAGTCAATAACGCATGATTGTATATAAGACTTTGCTTTCACTCTGTCGAAATTATTTACATAATGCTGAGTGTGATATGATTTATAGAAATGGTTTTTGCAAATTATCAAAAGTTGCAACTCCTGTCTGGTCAATAATAAGCACTGGTAAAGAGATTTTTTAAGCCTTGCTTTATGCAGAAATCTAAATTTAAATCCTATGTTCCCCATTTAAAAGCCATATTTGCTTATGAAACTGCAAACTGCAAACACTATCTAAATTAAAGCAAGCTAAACAAGGGAATTGCTGACTATTATTTAGAAAATTATTTAAATCATAGCTACATAGTTCATGAAAGTCTTCCTGTAACATGATAAAGCGGGATTTGTAGGTTACTAAAAAAATCGGCCAGACTATGAAAAAGAGAATTATGTTATTTGGAATATATACATTGAATTTGGTTTAGGTCAGCGTCTTATTCGGTTATAGCATCAAAATTGGATAACTGAAGTGAAGAAACAGTCAATCAGTGTAATTATTGTTTTATGCCATTTCAACCAACGGACGGTGCCGTTATAAACTACGTGTTTGGTTTGTTACACTTCTCCTCCTGTCGTTTTGTCCATATCACATCTTAGCTGAAATCATCGGTCAATGATTTTTGTTTTCTAACTTTCATCGCCAGTCGGATTTTGGTCCATACACTTCACAGTAAGTTCTAATATAATATTATTTTATTTCCTTGAGTTGGTAACTACGAGCTAACTCGCTTTTTTGGTTTTTTTTTTCTTCCTACAATAATATTTCATTACAATCAAATGTGAAAATCCGATTCAGCCTAAAGCAAAATCTGCCATAATTCCTCTTACTTGCTATCTTGGATGATACAAAAGATGTCGAATCCAGCAACATCGAATCAGGTGCGTAAATTGTAATTAAATACATTTTAATCTGTCATAACACTCATTAAGAATTTGGAATTTAGCCATTACTGGTGTGGTGTCAATTGCAAGAAAATTGTAGGAGTACTCATATATCGTTTTCTCATTGTTGTGATGGGTAGTAGCGATTGGAGTATTTCGTAATGCATCCATCATTTTTACTTTCCAGCTACGTGTAGCTCATAGTTGATGCATTAAAATATCTGGTGAAGCGACGGTACTTTTCTGATAAAAATTAAGGATTATAGAGGAATCCTAGATGTACATGATATAGACATTAATATTAACATACTTTTCATTAGTCGCAAGTTACTGTCGTGCAGTTTGCATTGATTAACGATTCAATAATGCTAGAAATTTGACAAAATTATCGAATGTTTTCTCGAAAACAAAAGACAAGCAAGCAATGCAAAACTGATATGCAGACTTATACAGTCTGTCACGGAACGAAATCTCGTAAACGTATGCAATTGAATATAGATATGATTAAATTTGCGCGTTAAAAGTATTTTACCTCTTCATTCAGGGCAAAGGCAAAAGGGTTAAACACTGTCTGTCGCCATTTTCAAGGAAAGAACATTAGCCATTTTCATAATCTTTTTATAGGAGTTTACCATTTCTTCTTGTTGGACAAATATATTTCGTTTTTCTTCGATTGTCACCGTTGGTTCAGTGCCGTCGATTGACGAAGACTTTAGATTCGTACTGGATGAATTTTAATGCAAATTGTATTACAGTAC
>JAQIXX010001107.1:0-39016 GCA_034700605.1 Willowsia nigromaculata
CTATGTCATATTTTGCGGAATTTACAAGAAAATAGTGCTAAAATTTGCGAAAATTTGTCCTATTTTATGTCCTATTTAGCCGATTTTTCGTGCATATTTGCATACATATTTTCTCATTTTTCTTGCATTTTTCCTCGTTCTCTGATCATCATGATCAACATTTTTATATGATCCCTTCTTTTCGTCTCTTGATACCCTGCAGAGGAAGTGCCAGCATGCACTCTCCATTATTTATACACGACGTCCTGTATTGTTTTGGAAAATAATGTACAGTTATCCGTTTTTTAATATTATAAGTTGCATAATTTTTTTGGGCACTGTGAAGATGATCTGTTCCTTCATTAAATTAAAACCCATCTCTCTCTCTCTCTCTTCTCCCTTGTTAAAAAATGATAGCCAAACGAAAGATGTGTTTTATTATTTTGCAGGAAAGATTTAAAGATAATAATTATTATAATAATGATGACGAATATTACGATGATGAGGATTTTTACATGTTGTTGAAGGAGCAAAAGAGGGTGTATTAGGGATAAAAATTCAAATTGCATTGGCAGGCCAGGCATTTTGTTGTTGCTGTGGTGCGTACAATTTCCATGAATTACAAGATAATGGAGATGAGATGATGATGAGAATGAGGAGAGTGAGTAGTAGAAGAAGAAAAAAGCGTAATATAATACACATGCCCCGAAAGTAATCAAGCTACATTTAGAACTCTTACTCCTTCTCACTTGCAAAAATGATGCGTTTTCCCATTTTCTATTATTCAAAAGAAAAAAGAAAATGGGCCTCGAAACTGAATTCCTGACATAGACATTGAGGATATCCAACGGGATTTTATTGTTTATTATAAATCTCCTTTAGTTTTAGTCATGCATGCCTCCGCAACTGCACAGTCGATAGTAGTAAAAAGGAGTTTAGTAGTAGTAGTTTTTAGCAATAATACCTAATAGAAAAGGTAATACTATTGTGACTTGCATACGTAACATATATAGGCTACGGCTATGGTAATGTACGTTCAAATAAAGTAAGCAGATATAGTGCCGACTTGACCAGTGGGTTTTTTTTTCTAGTAAAGTTGTTCTTCTTCTTTGACTCTTGTTGTCTTTAAATGTGTGTTTGTGCAGTTGTTTTGGCAGGCAAGTGGGCATAACAGAAGAAAGCGTAGCAGTCAGTCAGTCAGTCAGTCGGTGAAACAAGGAGTTAAACAGATGCAGCACAGATTAAACATACCTACAAAAGTGCATTTGCCTACATGGTTTCATTGATCTCCTGTTTTCAATACATATATTTGTTATCATCATGATTATTATACCTGAAAAGTGACGAGGGAGCTAGAGAATGGCAAGGGCAATGTCAGATAGTTGTAGCAACAAACTTTTTGTATTGAATTTCATTTTTGAAAAATATGCACACTGACTCACTTGTTGTGAAATGTGAAAGATTTGATGACCTCAAGAATTGCGTAGTATTTAGCAAAATGGATGATCATTGTACCAACTGTAATATGTATGGCATGATATAGTAGTGTTGGTGATAGGTGCAAGTTTAGATTGGGATAATGATAGGGAATGCATAGTGACAGTAGTTGAGTGGTGGAAGGTGGTCAGTAGTTAGTCACAAGATGCCTTTCTTTTGCGAGTAGAAATCATTGCATGAGAATCTCTGAAGGATGTTTTGCACGCAAGTGGCGCACACACAGAAAAAACATATACCTAAACTACCTGGCATTCTTCTTCTACTGGTGTGCAAATACAACCTGCATAATAATATTTTGTAGTTGTTTGTTGCGTCTTGGTGAAGTCCGCTCTTTTCCTTTTAAATGATTTTCGGAGAGTATGGTAGTGTGTCAGAAAAAGAAGAAGATGAACCATCTATTTTGTCTTTTTATATGAGTTGACGTGATGATGAGACCAAAAAGACTTGGGTGATTTTGGGTAGTCATGGTCACACCGTGCCGGCGCCTCCGCTTACTTGCTAAGATAGCATCTTTTCACGTTAGGTTTAGGTACTTATTTGTCACAATGTGTTTCTGTTTTTTCTATGCGCATTGCTGTAACATGAACGTCACCATCATTGTAATCATTTCTGCTTTGGCTAACAGTAATCTCCAGTATTTGATTACAGGTGTAACTCTTTTATCTGATTTGTATATAAATAGCACCTAGAAAGTAAAGAAATATACAAACACAACCAATGTCAATTTATGTAATATGTACTAACTTCTTTTTGCAATGCGCACATGTAAGCAAAAAATATACTGCATTCTTTCACAATGAGAGATATTGTATTTGTGCCAGTAGCTCATAGGAAATACACGGAAAAAGCAATAAATACAAAAACTAGTTCTTTCTTCATGTAATAACAGCCCATTGTTTTCAACTAGGAATTATTGGCTTCTTGTAACAAAGTGTTTCTTTTCTCTTTCAAAAAAGAGTCACGTAAGGCCTTATTACTTGACAACACGCACATCCTATGCAAGTACATTGATCCATGTTTTTTATAACTCCATTCAAATAATGCATGTATATAACAATTATACAATTTATGCGAAGACAGGGATTTGATTTTAAGAGTGTAAAAATTTTGTCATATTACTAAAGTGACATTTCTGAAAGAGTATGATGGACATAAAGCCAAAGGGAAGGGAAGACTGCTCGTTTTGAGGAAAAGTGGCTATAATGCCATAATAAGTGTGAAATTGTCTGTCCGTTCAGAGAAATGAATATGTAGTCTAGACTAGAGCTTTAAAGAAACAAATTAATCAGGCTGAATGATTGGTCGCTTTGCTGTAAAACTGAATCACCATCATGGCTACATAACGATGAAGTAATCTTTTTTACCTTGTCATCTTCGCCTTTTTAAAAAATAACGCACCAATGTAAAACTGCTTTAAGAGACAGTCAGAGAGATATGTACATAACGGCATTGAAAAAAAAGACGCAAGCAAAAAGAAAGAAAAATATAAATGACCAGGGCTGCGCTGCTGACACACTGTATCCTGTAGGCATGGCACACACAACGCAAAGTATAAAATAAATAAAAAGAAGCCAGTCAACCCACTTATCTTATTCAGTGCTAGTTCTTTTAAATGGGTGGTAAAAAGCAATGCTAGTAGAAATGAATGCAGTAGACTCAACCGGCAGGCATGTTCATGGTAATTGTCCATCACATAAATTCTTACTTCTCGTTCAAAACTGAACCAAAATCACCACCACCACAACACTGGGCAACAAGTGACGGGACAAATTTATGTGGTTGACTTTGAATAAATATGAATATGTTTGGGGCGTCAGGATAGTTGTTTATTGTTTCACCCGTGCTCCTACTCCACCAGCAGGTCATTAAAAGATACTTTTGTTTTTTGTATTAAAAAAATAACTAGAATCTGGGTTTAAGGAAAAGTTTACTTTTTCAGGAAAGCCAGTTTCAGACACTATATGTGGTAGGTAGTTATGGTTGGATAGTTTGCAAAACGTACAATGAACTAATTTGGTAACACGGAACAAAAGCCGGGGTTAGGTAGTTAAGGTGCTATTTATTATTAGTTAAACTCATTGTTTAGCGTTTCCCGTTCTGTCTTTCGTAATTTGAAATAAAATAAAGACTAAAGATTAAGGTTGGAGAAAGATACACACAGTTATACAATGAAATGAGCGTAGCTTAATGAATACTATGAAATAATAAAAATATATTTTGCAACCGCTAAATTTATTAGAAAAGGGGAAATGAGACAGGAGTAATGTTATGTTTCTTTGTATCCCATCATCAGAAAAAGACACAAGAAGTGTTTTTCCTCTACACCGTCTTCACCCCAGCACCACCTCTTGTGAAATTAAAAGGAGCATAAAATGAGGAATTAAGCAAGTTATAACGTAAATGGCGGAAGTAGAGGCAGCTCAGAAGCAGAAGAGTTTTTTTTGTCATTTCCCATTTTAAGTCTTTAGTCTTTGCATTCATTCAGTAGCAACAGTTTTAATAGGTACGTTAACGACCTTTCCCTTTCCCGTTTCAGAAAAAGGCATTCCTTCTACTCCCACAAAAAAAGTAAAGCCAACAAGATTATTATTACTTTCCTATTATTAATTCATATTAGTTATGTATACACACTAGAAAATAATAATCCCATTGTTAAAACAAATGCAACAAGTAGGTAAACTGTAAAAAAAATAATATTTGCTGAATTTGCTGTTTGCTAAGCAGTTAATTGTCGTTTGCACTTGCACTGCATCCGAGTTGAAAAAGAAAACAAATCCTGACATTTGCACAAGAACTGTGGGAGCAGAAACACACTTAATCTCGTGACAGTCAAGGATTTCTAGATTTCAATAATTTTTTCCCTCTCCCGTGAATATATATTGGAAAGCGGGACTGCATTTTTTTAAACACACAAATCCACATTTCGTGTGGAGTTAAAAAGAGTAGATTCGTAAACGGCATTCAAAGCAGGATACGAGAATGACAATAGACTGTAGAGACCTATGTACACACTTATTATTATATCAGTCAAGGTTTTACTTCTCTCACACAAGTCCCAATATTAATGACTATTATTACTGCAAAGAACGATTACATGTGTTTTCACAAACACACATAGAAAACCATCATCATATTACCGTACGTACAGCACCACTGCGGAAACTCCTTCATTTGAACAGTACACTAACTACAGGACACAGTGCATCTTTCAAAATGTGAGAATGCGTTTCTCTTTGAAATTTCACCCAAAACCAAAGCAAAAAACATTGTACCGTTGTAGAATTGGAATTAATAACGATAAATGCTAGCCAAGACATTGGTAAATTACTGGGTAAGTACTTCGTTCCCGTGAACACATTGTCCTTGTCAACTGTCAAGAAGATCGAAATCAGTATAACGCGAGTGAAATATCATAGAAACTAGAATCACCACCAAGTAATATTGACATGAACAGATACAAATTAGGTGGATGTTTTCTTTGTGGCGTATTTTCGTGGATTTAAAAAATCTTGCCAATGAGGACGTATGAAGGAATACGACATGCTTGTTTAATTCTACTTAGCCAGAACGCAACAGTAAAATAATTGCCCTGGAAATTACGCCTTGAGGCATGACTATTCTGACCTAACAACTGTAGGAAAGAAGTCAGTAATAGTAGGTTTTACTGAAGACAAAATCATTTGCAGAGACCCATAAATTCGTTGTAATTGTATGCATTAAGCGGTTCTAAAATTATCAGGCAATACATACATTTTCATCATTTTTGCACATTACAAAATTAGCAAATCAGCGTTACATAACAAGAATTTGTTTGAGTTTGAACGTAGACGAGAACTAGACTATTGTCTCATTGTCGTAAGTCGTAGGTACACGACCTCCTCTCTGAAAGGATTTGCAAAAAAATAAAATGCTTAAAGAGAAATACGGCTGAATCGATTTTCATCATTTGCTTATTCCGTCTTTTGATGCATAGGTACAAAGTAATTTAAAGGAGAGTGAATCAGTTCATACCACAACTGTTGGCTCCTTACCTTCAAAAATGTTTAATTATCTAATTATCAATCACCTTTTTTCGGAGAGACATAATAAGACAACAAAGTTTTTTCAAGCGTTTGCATCATCTTTTTTTGTGGGATGAAAATCTACAAGCTGCCTAATTCCAATGAAAAGAGCATACTTTTTTTGCAAATAACTGTTGTATGATGGATGCAGTGAAACAGAGAACAAAAAAGACAATCCTCTTGAGCATCCTCCGTTTAGTTCTACGCTGAAAAGCCATTAGATTCTATGTGTAAAACTCGTAGGCCTCTGCAGTCTTTTGAGTTTCATGAGTCTTTCGTGAAGAGAAAAACGGATGTGGTGTGTGCTGCACACCTACCTCAAAACAGGACATTATGCCACCATAACATTGTGATTTCTTTTTGAAGAAATTTCTGATGTGCTTGCTGAGTAGTTGCATATAAACTGAGCATTTTGTTGGCGATCACACGCATTCACACGTTCACATCCCCTCCTCACGCAAATATCTGTTAAATATGATGACGATGATTAAAGAAGGGCTGATGGGTAGGTTGCTTTCAGAAAGGTGTTCATTCCACTATGAAACGTTACTTTGATACGTAATTTTAAAGAAACTGATGGAAATGCCTTTTTTCCTGGCGCTTTTCCTTCATTTAAAAACCTGTAACATTCTGGCATTGCTGAAAGAAGGAGAAGAAAAGGGCAACAACAATTTGTGATTCATCATCAATCAAGAAGGCAGTTGAGAGAGTACCGAAACCTGTGAATAATACGAATAGTACGAAATAAATGAGCCAGACAAACTGATTGTAATTTTGCAAAGTGCCAAGATGAAGACGAACATGACCAATTATTGACGTTTGAATGATGCCTTAAATTTTCCATCATGGAAAAAGGGATTAATTTGCTGCCAGGGTAAAGGTCGTTTGAAAAATGGTGATGATGATAATGACAGCATTGACACGATCACTTCATGCCTGCACATCTTCGCCCACTCTTTCTTCACTTATTGTGGATTTGGATTGAATCGTATGACCAGAGAGAAAGGGCTGGTGTGGTGGTGATGCTGATCGGATGTTACGGGTAGAAATGACGTGAAGATGAAATTATTAGTAAGGATTGTTTTTAACTGTCGAAACAAATAAATCATGAAAACGTATAAACTCATGTCATACTCCGTTATCTTGTTATACTTACCTATAGCTATTCAGAGCTAATGGTTAAAACTCGACGGAGAGATTCATCAGAGTAATGATTGTTTATAATGATGACCATCCCTACTTATTAGTGGGTATTGTTTATAAGTCTGTGTTAATGATTGCCTCTTTTTTGTCAATAAATATTTGCCAATGCTTCATTTGCCATTACTTATAGAATTAGGTATTTGCAAAACTAGACGTCTTGTTTTTCCCCGGTTTGATCGTCCAAGCTCAACTTTCTCAGCTAAATTTGTAGGAATTCTATTTTTTATTCACTTGGCGATTTTTGTGGAGTGATAATAAATCAAGAGAGTGAGAAACTCTAAACTAACTGCTTGCTGCTGCTGTAGTTGCCGTATTACATACGTAGTTAGGGTTACAAACTGGGCGTTATTATCATTTCTCTGATGTGTTATTATCTTGATTTTGCATCACGTTCTCGGTCGTACGTGTGTATGCCAGAACGTGAGGCCGTGGCCATGGTCAGGGTGAAAAATAGTTATGACAAATGAACCTTTGTGAAAAAACTACTTACGATATGTGTTACCAATATTATTGATTAGTATCGGTAGGCTCGATTTCATCTTTTGGTTTTACAACTGTAAAATGATATATTATCATTCTCCCGTTAAAATGCGAGCAATCAATAAAACGAGGTAAAAAGTATGCGTGTCTGTCTGCCTACTTCATTTTCACGATGATATCAATTTCAAGTTGTCCTTGTTGCAGGTCTGTCTGCGTCGAGTGTCTGTAAAAAATAATGCATTCCGAAGGAAGGGCAGCAGACCACTAAAACTCCTTCACAACTAAACACTGAAAAATTTGAAACAAGATCAAAACATCACGTTAATTCTAATTTTTCTGCTTTGAGAAATTATAATTTCTGTAGGTTTTTAAACTTGCGTTGCAAAATTACAATAATTGCTCTTGACATGGCACACCGTCCACCAACACACTGTAGCAGAGTGAGTGCCAGTGTCTACGATTAGTAATTTCATACCTTCGGGTTACACTCTGTGGGATGTGTCTCCTCTCTCAGGTTCTTGTCTTGCAATCTTATCATCTACTTTTCTCTATCAGTAATACTTTCAGTCTACCAGATATGGTGGTCTTCATGATTTGCAATGGATTTATTCTCACATTGCTGAGGAGAATGGATTTTTCATGAAGAAATCAATCTCCGCCGTCTCCTGCTAAAAGCATCATTGTCGGCTTGCTCGACAAGTGACACACATTCAGGAAAAAAAAACAAAGATGAAGTTACATAAGTTGTTGGAGAGAAAGGATGATCACCACACGATATGGTGACCAGCGAGCTGAGTCAACAAGTCTTTTTACTGAAATATAAGAATAATCACGCCCAGTTTAATTTAAATTGAGTAAAAAATGCACATTTAAATATGGGGTTATCTCTCTACTCTCGCGACGGAGTAATCATTTTCTGGTGATGATGGTCATAGCAATAAAGAAAATATAAATGCTGGTTTTTACTGCGTGTTTTGCAGCCATCAAGGGCATTTTATGGGATTTTTGGAGGAAAACCTTTATTTGCATTTTAAAACGCACACGTCCTCCAATGCCCAACTATAGCTCAGGTTTGATTCTATGATATTTTAAAAAACTGGTATTTTACATACATTACCTTGCCAGCAGTCCTTCTTTTCGTATTTTGTCCCTTCACTTATATTTATTTACATGATATCTACTAGTAAGTTACATCGCCAAAAATCCATATGTAAATCATTAGAAATTAAAATACAAAAAGGGGTTAAAAAATTTCATTGTGTTTTTAGAAGAGAACACGAGAAATGCGAATACCAAGTGACAATTTGCATGATGCAAAACTGCGAGTTTTAGTCTTGAACATGCTGTAAATTCCTCTTTTTTAATTTGTTGACTTTAACAATCATGTCGCTCGTAAACTAGACACTGACTTTTTCAATGACTTTTTGAAAATGTTGACACTAAATCCCAAGAGAGAAGTACTATTTCTTTTCAACTACTCCAACGGTTCTTCCTTTCTCCACGAAGGCTTTAAGCTCACATTCCTGCATTGTTATCATTCTGATTCTCTCATTATTGTGTGGTCGACAACAATAGTTGTGCCTGCTTCTGTCGGTGTGTCTACTTTCATAGGTAAACAACAAGCTTTGAAGCATCCTTATCGTCACCATCATTATTATTTGCCCTGTAGGATAAGTTAAACAGCAATAGAGTCAATATGAGCAGACTCTACCTGGTAATAGCCAAGTTTAGGAATGTGGGTGGAAAATAGCATCTTTTCTCTCGGAGCGGAAAGTCAAATTAATCCCAGTTTGCATTTTCACAGTAACGTATGGCAGTAGACGGTTGTGCATTTAGTAGATGCGCAAATTCCTCGCATTGGAATAAACGTGATGATTTTAATAAGCGCAGCAAATAACCGTTTTCCCATGAGCAAAAAGGAGTAGTATATATACAAGTCTGCAACAATGTGTACTTCTGATGTACTGGTGACGACGGTGGTGACGATGAGTTCTCGCATTATTTAAACTTTTGAAATATGCAAAATTAGGCATTGACTCATTATTGCGGCTATTTTTGGAGCTACTTACTGTGATGACAAGAGGACGAGGATATATACTGTGTATCTTTAGAGTAGCCGACCATCATCATCATCGCTTAGTTAGTGCGATGATGCGATTAGTGAGAAGTAGCAATAATAATAGGTAATTGCCAAGGGGGTGTTATGCAATGGAAGCAGTAAAATATAAATGAATGGCTTCATTCATCTCGCAACTTTTTACTCGACCACAAATAGTCACTGTGTTACAAAGGCTTAGAGAGAGAAGACCCACTTATTGTTAATCTACCAGTCGGAGCAATACTAGCAAATCTTACACAGAAGACGATGCTGTTCAATTTTCCGCATGAATGGCACTTGAATGCATGACTTGTTTAGGGCATAATTGAGAAGAGGATGCAGAATTTGCGGTGGTTGCCGGTTGCAGTGAAAAGGTTTAAGTTTTAGTAGTTTTCATGGTCAACCCTCCCAAAGATTTTATTACTGTGCGTTAAAGGGTTTGCACAAATAATGTTATTAATTCTAAATTTAATCTAGCCTCTATATGTCGATTTGTACGGGCACATATCGCACAACGAACTCAATAAAAGTAGGTAGGCACTTTTAGCCAATAAAAATTAATCATTAAAAGCATTGCCGCGATTGAAATGCAAAATTGATATTCGTTTGGCTTTGGCGGTATGCCTTTTACAAAAGAAAAACGCTTCTGTTTCAAGCACGGTCGCATTTCCGCAGCAATTAAAATTGGGGACAAGACCGACCGCAGTGGAAGATAAATTGAATAACAATGAGCGTTTAGCTTCATTTGTGCTTGAGTCGCATGAAGTTCCGCACCCACATCCAGTTATCGGTTCCTAAGAAACTTAATGTGACATTAATGTTAAGTCTGTCAGTCATCAACTTCCTCAAATCGATTTCAAACCAGGTATTAAAAGTAACTGAAAAGGCTGCACTACCAACTGAAATTTATACTTATTGGATGCGCTCATATTTGGAATTTAAGTCGTTTCAAATGACATGACGAACATCAAATATTCAATATAATTTTCTTCTATGAATTGTAATTGCAATTTCTCAATATTATACCGTTGAGCATAAAGCTATATATTAACGGCAGGACACACTGGCAACGACCATGTGATGATTTGATTCTATTCGTTAAGAGTCGAGATCAATCCCAGTTCCGGTTAGGTAAAACGGACACTTGTCTTTCTTGGTTGACCGCTCCGTAGGTAACCAAGCGTAGATATGATCATTAAATTATGATCATATACACTATATGCACTAATGGCGGACTTTTCTATCAACACGAAGTTCATGCATTTTTTTATCTCTAAATATATTCACTTGTAATAAATTCAGAAGAAAGGTGACGTTTAGGAGGGAAAAGAGTCAACATTAGTTTATTATTTATTATAAGCAATCTTACTATTAGTAAGTAGTGTAGCATTACCATGTAAGTTGTTGTAAGCGTCCAAAAACAACTGCATATAAGCCATTTTTTTCTTGAAATTTAGAACCGACCTGTGGATTTTTCGTAAGCTTAAATGTTGTTGCCTTCTTTAGACAAGTTGTGACTCCCGACGTTGTCGTTGTTGTCATTGTCCTCGAAAATGCACACACGAAGCATTTCTCGCATTTGTTTAAAATGTCTCATGCAAATTTTACGCTTTTCAAATCACTTTTATTTATTTTCATTTTGAACTGTAAACTGTAGCAAGATAAGAGGAGAAAAACTCAAATATCGCACAGACCTTCTCCTCATGATAAACGGCAGACAACAAATGAATGAAATTAAACATGTCTCGCAGTCTCACAATCTAAGCCACGACATATTATACATGCGCTTGAGTGCTATTACAAGTAAAATGATATAACACACATAATAAATATATACCCCTTTACCTTGTGTGTTTCCGTGTTGACTTTAAGCGACAAGATTTACTTTATTTGCTCTTAAATGAATAAAGTGACATATGGGCTTTGAAACATTTTATTTAGTCATTTGTGCTTACGACGAGGTTCTCGTCGTCGATTCCTTTTGCATTGTTGCAAGTTAATCTACCTTCTTTGCTTTGTAATAGTTTTGTAGACAAGTCTGTTGCCAGACAAAATCTCTTGTCACAAGTAGGACTATGACCAGGCAGCCATGTCGATTTAACATCGGGTAACGGATCATTCCTTCAAATTATGCCCACTCGAATAAATAAAATGCAATGTTGCGAAAACATGTGAATTTTTGGAGGAGGATCAAGTATGTATGTGTATGTGAAAATTTTGGTAAAGCTTTGATAGTAATTTCTTCCAGGTTACATAAGGTGTGAAAAGTTCATCAACTCATCATCTACTTAATTACGTGTTAAGTTTTCATATTTGATTTTTGTCTCTCTAATGCAACTAAAATGGGCAATTAACGGGAATGAGAGTTGAATTATTATTTTAAAGTTTTTCTACTGTGACACAAAAAAGGCAGTTTGGCAAATAGGTCAGAGAACTCAAATGTCATCGTTACTAAATAGCAGATAAATGCGTGTTGATTGATTGCAGAATTCCGGTAGTAACCGATGGACATTAAACAGAAACGACACGCTTCCGTTTTCCTTCATAGCACACACTTAAATTTTCATGTGCCTAGTTGAGTCCTCCACTTCAACTATGCACATTACATTGCCTCTCTGATGCAAAGTGAGAAAGTAGTAACTGTAGTTTCGCACATTCTTTTTTAATTACCACCATATTTTGCTTGAAACAATTATCTTGTTAAGAGCAGTTAATTCATGCCCATGTCAAAACATTTTCTCTTGCCATCGTTAAGCTTTTAGGAAGATTGCAATTACCAACATATTAGTTTAATATGCGTGTATAAGCAGTTATGTTAACGCTTTTAAGCTTAACACCAACTTCCTCCAGTTGCATGAGTTTTTTAAAGCCCTCTCTCAAAATTACGTCTGATAGGTCATTTTAACATTCGCATGATATAATTGCATTCTGTATGAGCCGTAAATATCCTGCTTGACTTGTACAAGGTGTAACCAACTTTTATATTAAGCTCAATTACTCATGTCTCTAATTCATTATATCTTGTGTAAACTCAACTTGTCTTCTCTAAGCACATATATTATGGCAAAGCAATGGAGTTTCAAGACACATAAAAATATGTCACCATAATTAGCATTAAACTTTAAAACAAAAAGACAAGTTGAGAACTGCACACCTACACACACATATCATTTCATTTCCTAGAGCATTCCCCAATTTATTTTTTGAAACATTTATTTTTCTTTTATTTCAGAGGGCCTTCTTAAATCACAGTTCCCAGTATTCACCATGTACGCTCAAAAGTTATGTATGCCAAGTGCACGGGGTTGCACTCGTGCTTGGGGATTTGAGCTGGTTCGCGGTTACTTGATAAAGGACGCTGGTAAAAAAGTCATGCAGCTCCCTTCACGAGTTGCCTGTATGGATGCTTGTATTCAAGAACGGGAATTCCCATGCCGGTAAGTTTGCGGGTGATCCTTTTCTCTTTCGTACAAATCATGCTTTCTACAATACCTAATGTGGATGAACGATGTACATGGTTAAAAATAAATACCACGAAAATATGACATCCTTGTAGTATCTTTGCAAGAGCTCAGTGCAATTTTTTTTTGACAGGCGACATAAACAAGTCACATTTATTTTTCTTTCTTTGTGGTTTAAATGCTTTCCTTACATTTGTCAACGACAGTGAGTCTCACAGTGTTTCTATTAATTCACTTGACTTTGTCGAGATAACGCATTCAAAATATGTAATTTTGCATTGCGCTCTTTGTTTGAGGGAAAGAAGACTCACTCGTCATCCACTCAACAATTGTGACTAAAAGGATCTCATTACACTCCACGTTCAAACCTCTTTATTTTCATTTTATGCATGCATCTTTGATCTACTTATCATCCATTCATCTGACGTCTACTACTGCTTTAATCAAATATCTGTATCAGGAAGAGATTAGCATAGCAAATCAGCAAATTTAACACTTTGGGTTCTCGTCTTCAATTTTTACACACTTGGCTTTTGTCTTTGTCTTCTATCCACTCGACTCCACTGCCCACAGCATCTCTCTACGCTTTTTTCATTCTATTCTTTTCATCTCCTCAAGTCGGACAGTTTCCCATTTTTCGCTTCTTTTGCTCTGCTTTGCTTAAGTCCTAGACAATAGAATTGTACACCATCATCATCAGGAAAAAATGCAGAGATGCATGTCTACAAATCTTATTGTCTATGCCTGTGTGTATGCATATATACGAATGAATGTTAGGTGACTGCGCGCTGTTAAATTACTTACACTAGTATGAATCCTTTAGCATGTTTATGACGAAAAAAAAAGAATGAGGATTATGGAGTACCTATGTTGCAAATTTCGCCATGGGCATACTGATGCCGCCATTTAAATGACGAGTGTTTGGGTGAAAGACATTTGTTTTAACTATGGTCATGGTAAAGAATTGCATCTCGAAATAGACTCGGTGATATGAGGTGTTCAGGAAATTAGTACAGGTACTGGGGCTGTAGATAGGACTCATATAGGTGGTACGAAGATAGGAAACAGTAGCATTGGAGAAATAAAGTGACGCTGTCTTTTGAGAGATGATAAATTATTTAAATTCATTTAAAATTGCTGACATTTATAATATCTAAGGGTGCTTTAAGAAGAATGGACCGGGTTAATAATCAGCAGCACCCTGAGCACCCAACGCCATGAAAATTTCATTATTTTAAATGTGCAATAAATGATAACTGTACAAGACGAAAGAAAATTAAATAAACCAACTAGATAGTAGTATGGATCTAAATTATTTAATGTAATAAAAGTCTTTATATTATCTGCTGCTGAGTTTCAAATTGATATTTTTATGGGTGATGAATAAAATAAATTATCATTTGTTCTTGTAATGAATAATGGCAAATTGCACCCAGCAATAACCATATTTCAATTCAAAAGGTCAAGAACTATAAAAGTTTTAATAAGAAATTAAAGGAATTAGAAATCTTTGGGATTGTAAATACGTCCGAAAAATTAGATACGATGGGCAGTAAGTTGATAGCAAAAAAATTGTCGAGGTATCATTTTTGAAGTTATAACTCATGTTGATGTGAAATATACGCTGACAAACAGTTGCGTGAAATGCAATTATTCTCTCAACGAAGTTGTGTAATATATATTATGCTGATAAATCAATGGAATTCTAAAGAATTTTTCTATTTGGAATAAAACAGCAAAGTAATCCCTCGAAACCATCTACTGATGGTTTTTTGAAAGGCAATTAGGAGAAAATAAAAGAGAGATTAAGATGGAGTAGTGAGTGTCGTCGACTCGGAGAAAAATTTTACATGAAGTATTATTAGCCCGTGTTATTTTGTTATGCATTTAAAATGCACAGCAAATGTAGCATTCAAAAAGTGCTAAGTTGATAGCACTCAGCATTATTGAATGAGTAAATATAGAAATTATGACAACGATCGACACAGAGACTAGTGTGTAGTGCAAAAGTGGAGCTGAAAAGGATGTCTACTAAAAGCTTAGGGTAATGGGAATTTCATGAAACATCGACACCGAGTCACGGTTCACCGTAATTGCAATTCGAAAGAATGGCAGTAAATGCCATTTTATATTCATGTATCTTCATTACAAACTCACTGTTTAGCTAGATTGTAGAGTGGAGAGGTCCAATGAATCGGATTTGCATTTTTCACTATTTCCCTGTCTTGTATATATTGTATATACTACCAGATTGATTGGATGAGACGATTTCAAAAAAAGAAGAAAAAACAAGATGCAGTTTTAAAGGTTTTCTTTGTACTTTTTCAATTTTGTTGCATAAAAATTTTTGTCTGAAAGGTCAAGAATCACTAGGTTACGAGTATAATAACAACCATCCTTTTCTTGTAGACAACAATCTTTTAGAGTCGACCCGAATAAGAAGAGAAAAAAGCTGATTGTGCAAGCGATGCAAGCAGGCAGACAGGCAGGAGGAGGAAAGAATAAAAAAGTCATTTTTGTCGCGCGTCAATTTTTTTTACTTTGCGAAGAATGAACAGGCTTTCTCTTATCATCTAAACCCCAAAACAATAATAAGTGCATGTGAGTGTTCTTCACTCGCTCTTCTTCACATTTCCAAGAGTATATAAGCCTGATTATATGAATGCATTTCTTGCATTTATTTAAACTTAGGCTTATTCTTTGTCATAGACTGCATTTGTTTTAGAATGTATTTCATCTGAAGATGGAGCTGCATACAAATTCCACCACCATTTTTTTGCATGGTGTTGTGCAAATATTACTAGGCTACAGCTAGCTAATAAAAAAACCTCTATCATAGCTTGGAAGAACGTGCTACGAGTATGGACAGTGGTTTCTGTTTCGCTGCGAGAGTGTTTTCTTAAAAACAAAGATTTGTACATGAAATGGATTCGCAAGGAACATCATCTCCCTTTCCTTTGTTTAATTGACACCCACCAAAACCCTACTTCAAAAAAAACTACGCACACTGTCACTAGAGTTATAAGCTACATATTGCTGATCCAGTGGTTTTTTCCCTTTATCTTCTCAGTTCATCTTTTTCATTGCCATAATAATAGGCTGCGTGCGTGAATCATAATGAAAGCTCTTGTGGTCATCTCCTTTTTTCTGTTTCTTTCTACTTGCCTCACTGACCTCGATCTCACGTTAGAATTCAACTTTTTTTCCTGATTATTTCCCTCTGCACAAAAATGTGACTCGTTCTCTATTACAATGATTCTCTTGTTGTTACTAGTTACTGCTCTTATTTTTATGTCTATATCCCGAAAATAAAGTACTACCCTACAGCAATAAAAAAACTATCTCATCTCTCTATCGCTCTGTGTGTACATAGCTTTTGGCTATTTTAAATAAATGCAAAGCAACGACAACTAGTAAAGAATGGCGTTTGTATGTGTGTGTGCGACGTTGTTGCGTTTGATAGTAATCTTGCTGATTTTGCGGTATGTGCAATGCAGTGCAATGTCATCCTCGTTCTATTATCGAAAATACGACCAAAGAGACCAGAATTAGAAGAGTAACAATTTAGAGATGCATTCTGCAATGATTTAAATGATCATAAAAAAAGGAAACCGAGGAGATGACAGAAAAATGCACCTTTTCCCTTCTTCTCCTTTTCTTCTCGGTCGCTCTTCATCATTATGCATGCCGGCATGGCTATACAACAAGCCAAGCTAGAGCATCTACACACATATGATGTGACATGTGTACATGAAGACGAAAAAGAGATTTCATCATGGTCGATAAATGCGTGACAAACCTTATTTCACACATTTTACAATCTTCTTATCACCGCCACCAAAAAAACAAGCTGTTGTACTTTATCCTCTCTATTTTCGTTTCATTTCAATATTACAATGGGAATTATAAACGGATCGTGTGCGAAGAGGAAGGAAAATTAATTTTTTTCTGCTTCCTTTTGTGCGAAAAAGAGAATGGAATCTTTTTTGCTGCGAATGCAATGAATGCATGCATAAATATATAGATTTCATTCGTGTGTCCATAGGAGGGACTTTTAGCCCCGATGAAAAGGAAGATGCACATAAAAGTTAGATTCAGAAAAGGGGTATTTTCTTCGTCGTCGTCGATGGTGACGACGAGAGAATCAATTTTAAACAAAGTGCTATTTTATTGCAAACCTATTTTAGAGAGGTAGTAAATGTCAAATTGCGGATGGAAGGGACTCTTTACACTCACGCTCTACAAAAGAAGATGAATACTAATATTGCGGTCATTCACAGTGAGTCGTTATAACGACTTGAATAAGGCTTGCAAATCTAAATTTGAAACATTCCATGGATATTTTGAAAGTAGGAAGATGATGTTTTTATGATGAGTGATGATACTGTATTTAGCACGTTTCGAGTAGGGCTCGATTCCTATTGAATTTATTGAGATGGGTCATAGTCGTATTCTCTCGCGTGCAGAAGAATAATCTGGCGAATTAGCACTTTAGCACTGTGACGGGAGATGACCAACAAATTTTCTCTGTGTGTCTTATTGCTCTGCCATTAATAAAGCTTTGTGCAAAAGACATAGGTATATGAAATATAAATAGTGAAAATAATGCAGCAAGTGTTGGCATTAGTTTTGCACAAGTTAGATTTGCAGCAATAAAAAAAGATGTTCATTCATAGAAAGCAGGGAAAGGAGCCTTATTTAGTACATGTGCATTTCAGCATTCATTTGATTTTTTTGATGTTTGAGGCTGGCTTCTTGTACTAGTTCACTACTTACTTCAACTGAATTAAGGTCCTAAGGCTATAAAGGCCAAGCAGGATAACTTCTTTTACTAATCTTTGTCTTTCGTCTATTCTGGTGAATCGCCTTTGCATATGAAATTCAAATCAGCAAGATGATTACTATGACGACGACGAAGACGAGTAGGGACGAGGAACATGATCAAGTGCATATTATTATGTACTTTTAAATACGGGCATACACATAGGCAGATATGTGTACATGTTATCCCAGAAAAGATGAAGAGTCTACTTAAAATTTCACAGACACCTTGTTCTGCCTGTGGCTATCTAATAAATTTTTTTAGGTACGACATGCCTGTATCATTGGTTAGGTCCTCGGTGGAGGTGCGGTGTTTACGTTTAGTGACTTATAGCTCTCATCATCGTCGTCTTCAGCTAAATCTACTAACGGAGCTTTTCCCATCGTATTTAGATATTGTCTTAATTTCTTTTTTTTTTCTGCGGCCACACTGATAAAAAAACCACTCATGCATAATTTCATAATATTTACTTCCCACGAACTACAAATGAGATGAAAATTTGCATCGTTGCACCTTTGATTATTGTCACACACGAAATAATTAACAACCTCACGTTTATGTGATATACTTGATTCTGCATTCAGTAAAAGTAGGGACTATGGAGGGATATCGTTTTTCTTTCCGGTTTCCCATATATTTATTTTCTTATATGGGCACATGCCAGAAATATCCTTTAAAGGTTATCTAGGGCACTGGAATCACTTCTAGCTGCCATTCTGATAAAATCGGTGGCCTCATATTGTAACTATTTAATTGTACCAATTCAACTGCACATTCAACATAATATATTTTGGTAAAGAAATTACAGCTCATTGGTATAAGAGCCGATCATAATGAGTTTAATTTTAATGTGGCGATGACGCTTATTTAGATTCAATTGACTGACACTCATAAATTTCTTTTGCCGTGCCGACAACATACCTAATTTATTATTGTCAAAGTAATAATGGCTTTGTAGTATGCATTATTCCTATAAAGACTATCTGATATGGACGAGTGGCACTACTGACACATGAATACGAAATGATGATCGATGCATGCACATTTAAAATAAGTATGAGGACTAGTGGGGCTGACATGATGCATTATATGATAGATGTTTTTGCAATCATCAAAATCACTACAACCCATCATCACATTACCATTAATGCTTATTTCTTTATGATGAATATTTAAGAATGACTTCTATTGTCAGTCTGTCCATGTCATTCTACTCGCACACTAGGTCAGCAGACAGCCACTGCATCAAAGAACGTCATATCGTCATGTTTCATTACGTCTTTTACCAATAACTTTGCCATCATCCTCATCTTCAAATCATCAATGGTAAAAGCTATCAACAAGTACCGTAAGATTCATTAAAATGATAGAAAAGGTGTTGATCCAGTTTCTTGTTTATCAACACCACCTCACTACTCACAAAAAGGGTAGCAGCAGTAGCGTAGCAATATCAATACATACAGTAGCTCATGTAAAAGTTAGCTGAAATGTTAGTGAAATCAAATACTACCTACCAACCAGTCTCATGGGCAAAAAAATCTGCTTCATCTCTTATGTAAAATCCTTCTTTCTCTTTGTAATCCTGCTTCTGCATCCTTTCGACATGTAATTGGCAACGTGGCAAGTCGATACAGATTAGATGAACTTTTAGCAGGTTTATGATTGATTGACGTGTGGCCTTTGGCAAATGATTAGAGTGAAATAGAAAAAAAAAATTGGTAGCAGAATGGTTTCATAGATTGAATATTGGATGACTAGATAGCGGATGCTTATGTTATGCTAAGCTATTAATTTTTGATAAGAGATAGAAATAATCAATAAAGACATATATTGGGACACAAGATCTAGAATTCTTTTACTCGCCGCCATCCGATTATGATAATGCAATCATGTATTTTACTTTTTATGAGTCCTAATTTTATGCTTTAGAAACATAATTGAATTTTTGAAATGACCATATTATTTTTTTTTATTTTGAGTACAACTGCAGTGTCAAAAAATTTATGATTTTTTAAATTTCTCACTAAAACTTGTAGATCTACCTGGTGGGATCCTGTAAAGACTGAGTGCACAATGAGTGACTTGGACCGGTACGGACTCGGTGTGTCGCCACGATTTGAAGAAGCTGAGAATGTAGATTATATGGAGAGCCAGTGCGTTCAAGAGCCTAATCGCATGTGTGAATTCAGAAAGATTGAAAACCGCCTCCTGAAGACTGTGGACGCTCTTTATGAAGGCGTCGCTACACTTGACGAGTGCCGACAACTCTGTCTGGAAGCACCGTTCCGCTGTCACACATTTGACTTTGAAGGAGTCTGTCGTTTGAGCCATCATGCTACAGCCACCGTTACTCATGTTCAGGAACCCTACTTGCAAATGAACGGTAGCTTATCTTACGAGCGTGGCGCATGCTACAATGTATCGTTGGACTGCCGTGCCAATCACATGCTGGCCACTCTTCACACCAACAAGGTTTTCAATGGAAAAGTGTACGCTCGCCAACGTCCCAACTCTTGCATGGTCGATGTCACAGAGAGCATGTCTTTTGAAATGAGCCTTGAATACGCTGATCCTGGATGTGGAGTGAAACAAGAAGAGGCAGGACGATTTGCAGTAGATTTGGTTCTGCAGCATCATGATCAAATCATGACAAGCTCTGATCTCGGATTTGCCCTCAGATGCTCATTCCATCTTGAGAACCGCAGTGTTGCACACGGGATTGAACTACAGGTCAACGGACAAATCCATTCCATGGCGAGTGAGTCGGCAGTTGTTCCCTCACCAAATGTCACCATGCGTATCACTGACAGAGAAGGAGGAGATATTAGCACAGCCCAGGTAAATAAGAATACGAAGTGCAATACCGTGCACACGCTCTTTTAAAATAAACCAGTTTTGCATTCGAGTGTTTAAAAAAATCTCGCACCCGTGCAAAAAACACAACATTGTATGTTGTGATGTATAAACACTTTCAGAAGAAAGCTATTAACCTATTCAGTGGCAGTTCGAAATCAAGACCAGTAAATTAAACGATTTTATGTGAACAAACACTTTTTTGCTGCTTTGTTAAATGCTTCCTTGATGAACAGTTATGCACACACCAATACAATGGGGCGACAACAGTAACAAAAAATAATGAATGAATAGGATTGCGTGAACGTCACCAAAAACAGGAGCAAAAAGCATACATTTTTGAAGCTACAAAGATTTATAGTGTTACCAAAAATGACGGGATTTTTTTGCCATGTTTTTTCTCAGGTTGGAGATCCACTGTCTCTCAGATTCGAAATCGTTGATGCCTCAAGCCCATATGAAATCTTTGTCAGAGAACTACTGGCAATGGATGGTGCGGACGGTGCTGAAATTGAATTGATTGATGCTCGTGGCTGTCCCACTGACCCATCAATAATGGGTCCTGTAGGCCAAATCAACAGCAACGGAAAGCTTCTTCAGGCATTTTTCGAAGCATTCAAGTTTCCAACCAGTGATGTGGTCCAGTTCCAAGCTCTAGTGACACCTTGTCTTCCATCATGCCAACCTGTTGATTGCTCCATGCCTGCGGATCCTTCCACCACTGGAGTTTTCCTTGCCAAGTCTTACGGAAGGCGTCGTCGTCGCAGCGTGACCAAACCTGGAAATGGCTCCACTCATGAGCCAGAAAACCTCCTTGTCATCAATAGCATTCGCATTGCAGACCGCTTCAAGTTCGATGAGAATGGAAAACGAATTCCTATGGATGGCAGTGAAGACGTGAGCAACAACTGGGACCGACATGACATAATGACTTCACGCTCTGTTTCCGGACAGGTAATTGATTTACAACATTATAAAATACTTTTAATGCATTTTCTTGAAAGAAAATTACTTTTGTGCGATTTTATGCATGAGTACTAAACTGGTGTTTTTTCTCTCTCTTTGCGTCTCAAAACTGATTTTCGTTAATAGTGCTTGAACATCTTTGGGTTCCTCGTCTGCTGCTTTGTTCTTGTCATTGTTCAAGTTGCCATAATTTTTGCGTGGATGTACTTGTGGAGGCGGAAACGAGCAATGTCAAAAGAAGAGGCTGCTTCTCTCGGAGCCATGTCAGCCACCCCAGCTCATTACTTCTATGCATCACATCAGCAGCAAGCACCTCAACATTCACAGTTCTCACGTAAATTTTTGCATCAGGTGAGTGGTGAAATGCCAAGTATCCCAAGACTGTCATGATGAAACTTAGGGGAGCAAGACGACAATGTTAATCTATTTCTTAACCACGTCAGCAAAAAAAAATAGAAAAAATGAACCGAAATGAAGATGAGCAAACTTCTTTCGGTGTACTTGACGTTACAAAACCACTGTGACAAAAACCTTATTACTTTTGACAAGCTTTTTTACAAGTTCATAATCATATATGCTACCGACTCTACACACATTACGGTGACAGAGTTTGAGCTGCTGTTGCTCTATAGCCAAATTTTTGTAGATCATACATTACTTAATGATCTGAGAATGTTTTATGTACACATGTACTTCTCACATCTTCAACACATGACAATTAATTATTTTAAAAAAATATGTGACTGTTTTAAAAAAAGCTTGTGAAAAAATGGAATGATAATAGCACTGATAAGAGTTTGTTGTTATGAATATTTATTTAATCATGTTTATTAAATTTAATATTAGCCCTGTCTTTGTTTTAATAGTATTATGAAAAGTAACACCCTTTCTGTTCAATAAGTTTGTTACTCTGCAACAAAAAATGCCGGACTACTTACAGCCCCATTCTCATCTCTCTGATCTGACAACTTTCTACTGGATGAAATAAATATCTCACTTCGCGAAATAGACCTTAGATAACAAAATTTTCCCGTCATACATCATACCCGAGGCCATAATTTTCACGGTGACATTCGAGCATAGAAAACGGTTAGAGATGCAATACCGTATGTGTCAAGTAGACTTTTAATTGGTGCAATCACACAGATGTGTGTTACAAATTGATATTTGTGCAACGCGTATAGTCCCTTTTTAAGCGATTTAATCCTAACAGGACGGCGATCATCAATGATGTGATTTTTCTTTTGCGAATGCACATGCACACCAACAACAATTGTTGAAAAAAGTTGTGATGTATTTGTTCTTTTCTGAAAATTGTATTCAAGAGTCGTTAATTTTAAAGCGAGATAGAAGAATCAACAAGCTTTACGTGTTAAATGCTTGTTGTGTAAAATTGTAAATGCATCGCATTCACAGACTTTCATTATTATTATTCATGTGCAGTGACCCTTTATAGAAGAGTGTATGTATTGTCTTCATGATGAGTTTACTTTTTAAACGAGATGTGCAATTTTGCAAAGAGCACATTCACACCAGAAATAACTCTGCTCATCTTCCGGGATTGAGTTTGAAAAAGAATACTTTTACAATGCCCAACATTTTTTTCACCATCATGCTTCAGGATTTCTTATTATGCAATTCAAAGATCTCTTTTGTTTCCACATTAGTCGAGAAGCGGAGAGCTATAAATAAATTTAACAAGTTCAGCTGCCATTGTGCATTCTTAGGCTGAAGAAACTCACATCGTTGTTGAGAGCGACACTTGTATAGGCCATGATGATTGTTAATTGTGACTGACTGAGAATGGCAAGCGATCTGACTGCTGAGTGGGGTCAAACAAGCGTGTAATATGAGGTTATTTGGATTTTGAATTTAGTCAGCAGCAATCAGCAGCAACGGTATTTAAAATAAACACTTTTTTGCAATGTGTTAGGTCAAGTGGGTTTGCACTCTCTATTTCGTATGAATGATGTCACATAGTTGCCAACTCGCCCTACTCTCACTCTATAATTTTTTTGTTACATCTGACTCACCGTTGGATTAATTGTGGGATATGGCTATCTCGGGGATGAAATTGATTAGAGTGATGACTCTCAATATAATCTTTTACTAGAAATCAATCGAAATTCAGCTACCTAACTATTTATGTATAAGTTATTTATATTATAGGGTTATATACTTTTTGGTAAATCATTGGGATTGATTAGGGAGTTTATGGGGCTATATGGGATACACAATTTTTCAATTAGGGGTGCATCTAGAATTTAAAGAAAAAATAATTCATGTGCTGCTGAGGTAGCGCACTGGAAAATTATTTATTACCAATCTAAATTTTTAAGAGAAAAAATCCTTCGCGTTGTATCCAGTTTATTAAGCAGAACTGTTTTTTCAATGCAACGATTATTTAATACATGTAGGTAATTTATTTATTCACTACTTTGTACCTGCTGAATGTAATTGATCGAGTGGCTGATTCGAATATCGCTCTCTTTCTTCGAATTGTTCGCACAAGTTCACTTGTTTACCGGTGTGTGTAAGTGACAACAATTATTAGTTTATTTTACATGCTAGTATTTTCTCCGTGGAAATAAAAATGCGTGATAAAACAACCTGATCTAAAGAGAACTCAAGTCAGTTTAAATTTTAAAAATCAAAACTTAGGAGTGGTACCTTAACGTAAAAAACGCAAAAGCAAAACTTGTAGTAAAAATAATATACCTATACAAAAAACAAAGGTCCAGTATAGAAATTACTTAGCATACAAAAATAATCATAATATGTTTTCACTGATTCAATGTTAAATCTCTAAAAAATAAATTAATATTAGCAATTGTAGTGTAGCTGCTGATAGTACATAAAATAGACGTTTGCATGATACTGGTTTATACAGTGCCTCTTACCATGTATCTTCAAGAAATTCTTTTCTGATAATTTTTGTTTGCGAATCTGAGAAAAGCAAACCTTGTGAGAGTTGTATGAAATGACAAAACTTTTGACATGCCAGCGGACAACCGACTTAATGTTTCAATGTTATGTAGTTAGTCTTTTTACAGTATGTACACACACATGCATAGCCAGTTTGTTTTTGGTTCTTGGTACTGCACATGGGGTATTCAGTATTTTCATGTCGCTTTAGATTTTAGAACTAGTATAAAGTAATAAACAAAATGACATTTTGTATTTGTTACATTTATACTTTAAAATAAAAATAGCAATGTATAAGGCATATATATAATAAGACTATCATGTTTATGATATAATTTAAATACAACTGAAAAAGTATTTAAGCAAACTTTTTGGTAGATAAGTTGATGAAAAATAGTACTGATTGCTTATTAACAATAGTTCACGAACAACACACTCTGCATAATATGCCAGGAGTTTTTTATGTTGGTGCATTTTGTATTAACATTAATTCTAAGATCTGTGAATACCTTGCAAGGTATATAAATGTTATGCTTGTAGTGATTTTTTTTATAGAAAAAGTATTGAAAATAATCCAAGTTTTTATAAGAACTATAAGATGGGCTTCATGGCTCATCTTTACCAGAGAAAGAATCGCATAATCAATTTTAGATTTTAAAAAATCGAAAATTGGGATTTTGGTTAAATTTAATGAAATAATTCGGACTTGTTTTCAATCATTCGATTTTGACGTATTGGCTTGTGCGCAATGTACTATTGACTCTATAAATGATAAAAGCGATTGTTGGCGATATCTTTGCTGGTGGATTTGGTTTATTTGTCGTTTTCAGGAACACTTATTTTCAGAACTTCTTCTGAAGAGTACTGAAAAAAGTGTTGTAGCAAGAAAAGATAACCGTTGCCATTTTACCATTTTAGTTAAGTTTAGTGAGTAAATTGTTGATAGTTTGTAAGTCTGATACTCTAGCTGTATTAATTTATTTATATTATTGTTACTTCATGTGACGTTTTTTAAATGTAAATAAATTCCATGAATCTAAAAAAAAAATTACTCGCACATATTTATTACACATTGCGCACGAGAACAAACGTAGAAACTTCCATCTCTAGAAACTACTGTTGTGCAGCTTCCACTCTAAAAAGTTAATGATTGGATTACATAATTAGTTTTCAGAGAGGTATTTGACGCACACCATCGGTTTTATTCCATCAAAGCATAACGATTCCAGTAACAATTGGAGGAATGATTATGGCCCCGTAATTACTGAATGTATCAAGTTTGTTTCCAGGATGCTTTACAGAATGATTCAAACGCAAACGTGGTATTATGCTAAAATAAGCACTCTCATGGTTCTTAGGAGCCTTTTTCTATGAGATTGAAAGTATGCTCATTAATTGGACATGATTTTGCAAAACGTATTGTTTATTTTTTAAATGTGCAATTCGTCACAGTAAAGTAATAATTTTTAAGCATATACAAGCTAATTGCAAATCAAGAAAAGTAACGGTATTATTAAAAGTTTTTATTGGCACATATTGAGTGATGACAAAAAGACACCCTAAAACTGTCCACTGTCATAGCGCAACATATATTGGTGGGGTTACATCTTACCTTATAACGGAGTTGTATGGCTGTACACTATGTACATTCATAAAATGAAACGATTCATTAATCTAACAGTATTTTGTATTAATCAAATTCAAACTACGTACATCAGTCATTCCATTATTAAGAATAAAATAATTTAAAAGGTTTGCACACCACCAAAATCATAACCTTCGTACGACACTTGAATCTTACGTGCAGGCGTATGGTTGTGTCACTATACATAATTCATAAATTCATAATAAAGTTGTGTACTTTAATAATACTGGATAACTTTAGTTATTGCAACGGATATGATCATAAGAGATCTCTGATA
Source organism: Willowsia nigromaculata (assembly GCA_034700605.1). Taxonomy (NCBI): domain Eukaryota; kingdom Metazoa; phylum Arthropoda; class Collembola; order Entomobryomorpha; family Entomobryidae; genus Willowsia; species Willowsia nigromaculata. The sequence goes on from JAQIXX010001107.1 coordinate 26,268, forward strand.
AATAGTCATTACACGAGATTCACTACAACGCATGCTAAAAAAACAATACTGACCAGCCGTTTCAAAACGTTAAATGATTAATAATAAAAAACCATCGTCTTTATTCCCAACCTTTTTAGTCTGCAGCGACCTTCTTTGCGAATGATGCCAGTGCAGATATTTCACTAGTGTCGGATTCTAAACGAGTGAATTCAATTTCCTCTGTTCCGCTGTTTGTATTTGCATATGGATCTATAAAGTGCATGATAAAGTTAAGCTTTAATTTTAATACGACCATGATGCGAGATTATTTAAACCTAAAAGTTACTGTCTTACCGCGTTCTGGTGGCCACCGCTTGTGGGATGGCGCATAAAGAGAAAGCAAAGCCATCGCATAAATATTCCACATGCCATAAACTCCTGTGTAAAAAGCCGATGTGTATTCGATTTCAATCTCTCCATCCCATTTCCACTTGTCTTCAGTGACTTGACCCAAAACGAACCCAATCACTGTCATCGCAGCGCACGCCAATGTAGTCAACATTAGAAATTTAAATCGCTGAATAATTCCTGCAAAAAAATCAAATAAAGGAAGGTTTCTAAAGATCTGCTTCCATTTTATGTGCACTTATGAATGTATATTGTATAAAAGGTCGTGAATTAGCAGTTGTACCTTGATAGTGCATTCTTCGAACAGCGGACATGGCAGGTAGTGCAGTTCGCTTTGCACTAATATTCCGGAATACTCTCCATACCATCCATGACAAGAAGACAAAGTAGAGAGCAGCGGAGATGCCAGCAGCAATGATTAATCCGAAAGCCAATCTAGTGCCAACTGGAGTGGCCCACAGAGAATAGAATGGATTGGCAACGTGCGCTCCTCTTTTGCATAAATCAAAGAGGAACAACGCCACACATCCAACTGCAACTGCACTCAAATGCTTCCAATATGTCCTTAGAGTATTCTTTTCTCCACTGGATTCCTATATTTTAAACATTAATGCTCGCCAATTATGAGGGTCTACTATTTATTAAGCCACTATTTTATTATCCATGTAAGTTGATTAAAAAATTCAAACAGTGACAGTACCATTAGATGTTCACCAGTAAATACCAGCCAAAAGGATAACAAAGCAGCGTAGAAAATCCCTTGCCTTATGTCTCCGATTAGCAACATGTATGGCATGTCAAAAAACAATGTCAGCCACTCAATTGGCACTGTAATTGTAATTGAATTGTGTGAGTCATACTGAAAACATTAAACATGCTTGTTAATCACAAGATTTGAAGCAAAAACTTACGATTGAGAAACTCTATTGCAACGCCAAGGAAGAAAATCATTTTCTCCAAAAGTACTGGTGGTCTGCCTTGAGCCTTCACTCGATTCCAGTACCACACCAAGACAGCTAACACCAGTGGGGTGAATATTGTTTTCAATGAGAACCAAACCTTGGTAAACCCACCATTTTGATGGATTGTTACCAAGTGGATATCTTCAAGAACACCGATTCCCTGGAATCATACAAAAACTTAATAAATATTCATGTGGAAATAAATTTGATTTACCTTGCCAGTTAGTTTCTAGATTTGCTACCTTGTTGTATAGCTGATGTTCTGGAGAGGGTAACCGTATATTGATCAGGTAAAAGTCATGATGAAGTGATCCTAGTTCAAATAGTTGGATCAATCCACAGTTATAATTGTGTCCTTCTTTTGGCTCCTCAATCTCACAATCCAAAGGTCGCACTTCCATCGACTCGGCGTAAAGTTTCCATTCTGTTTCATTATCATCCTTATATCCCAATCGGGCATCAATCATTAGCTCTGCTCCGGGCACTAAAAACAAGACACAAATCACCGTATACTTTATGGAAACCCGTTCACCGATTTAAGGAACCCTTGAATATGCTTAATGATTTGTCCGTCCATACCCACTGGAGATTCCTTGCTATATTCAATTTCCAACTGTAGAATCCCTATAAGATTCTGCTGCCATCGGCTATAGTCAAGAACGACATTTTCTTTGGGAAACGGGAGTTGCAAAGTGAAGACAATATTGTCAGCAGTAAAGGGATTATCTGTTCCGAGATGCTCGATAATGCGACAACTTCCTTTTCCCCTGGGATACAGCCATTTATTTCTATTTGCCTCAGGGTCCAAGCATTTCGTTGCTAAATATGTAGTGGCCCGTGATGGAGCAGGAGCTATGAAAAATTAGATATAAAATTATGATTTGTGCTGGTTTTCACATTTCTTGCTTAGAAGACAACCCTGTGGAAAGATCGTCATTTGTCAATTTACCAATGAGACCACCGATGAGAAAGCACACGACCTGACATATTATAAAAATGCTCGTCAAAACGAACAACTTTCTCTTCCCCAGATTTTCCAGCACCGTTCCAGCCATGACTGCTTATCAACGTTTCACAGAGGAAGGAAAGGTCAGAAGGAAAGTGTACAGGTCAAAAGAGACGCGAGTCTTACTCCTTTCTTAGTTTAGCTGACCATGAGTAGGAGTGATAGCTTGAATCATGATTAGTTAACGGAACAACGGAGAAATGAATGAATGAATCCTGTTTCAGTGTTTTTTAATGTCTTTTCCTATTTCCTTGAAGAAATGCCATCCACTTTTCACAGCGCATCCGTTTCTGCAGAGAAAGTATCAAAATATTAGCAACGTAACATTTACCTCATAAAAATATCCTGATATAACTTTTTTGGTGCATAAATGTTAGCTAGCGTGACAAAGCCCGTTTGCAAAGGTAATATAAAATGGAACGTAAAGAACGCAATTAAACGAAAGGCAGCATTGAATGAAAATGCCACCACCCTCAACTCAAACAAGCTTAATGATGTCACTGGCATTGATATCCGTAGCGGAATTGCACAGTTCATTAGTTAACCCTTCTCTATACGAAATATTTTCAATTCAGAGCACACTCCTATTCAGATTCGTATATTTGTCTGCATGCTACAAAAAGCAACGCTACACTTCTATCAACCGAGATTTGTCACGATTTTACATACAAAGGCAATAAATGGTTTACGTGAAAGCTTCACTCTGTCGTGTTAAGACTGAATGTGTTAATTACTTCACTATTGATACTACACAATAGAGTTTTCGAGTTTCGCAAAAGATACGAAAGACTTTAGCGTGGATTCATCACAACTTCAGCCTCACTCACACATTCCAATTACATTTAACTGCCTAAACAATTGCAATAAGATTTACCTGGAATATCCCGTGACAGTTTTTTTCCAGTCCGAGTCAAACTGACAGAATGAAATTTTCTGTTACTTCGTTGCAACATGCAACAATATATGTTTGCAAGCGTCTCGAGTCTGACTCAAATAATATTCCAGTGTTGAAGGGAAAGGCAGAGAGATTATTCCTGCCTCTTTTGACACATACAGTCCATCCAAAGCACTAGCAACAAAATCTGCGTCCATGTCCATATAATATGCATAGCAATATATATTCAGGTACATTTTTATGTCTTTCCAAATAAGAAAGAAAATATTTCACGCGAGATCTTCCGACTATTCCTTTCTTAAAAGCCGCATACATACATTTTATACCCTTAACATTTCTATATACATCCATTTTTGCCTTTTTAGCCATCCCCCTTTTTCTTTTCTGATGCACCGAACCAAAAAACAAGATTTAGTTCTACTTGGAAGCAGAATAAGTGGTGATATAGATATATGATATTATGCTTCGTTGTTGAGGTCTCTTGAAAACTCCAGAATCGAGACAAAAACACCCATCTTAGCTGTTATAATCATAGCTGTTTGCACACAACACCTAAAAACTAAACTTGCTTCTTCTTAATGGAGGGTTGCTTGTTCTTCATAAAAAAATCATTTCATTCTCAAATGTCGTCGTCGTCTTCTTGAGTGAATGGTAGTAAAATGCTGTAAAGCCGAGTAAATCGATGGATCTCTAAAAAATGTATGGAGTTGTATGCGAGCAGTCTATATTTAATAGTTTCGTAGAACATGTAAAAACCCCATTTCATCTTCTCGTTTCGAATATTTCGCCTATAAAGAATCTATTTTCGTTTACTCTAGCCACCTTTTCCTTCTGGGTGGCATAAAAAGAAGAAATGATTGCATGCGTTTTAAGAATATGGGCTCACACCGTTTATTTTTTCATGTATATATGTACATATAATGCCTTTGTTACTATTACAATGAAAGCAGAATTTAAAGGGAAACGAACCCTCGTGCATCCGTATAAACAATAGAGACAGGTTTGACCATTAAGAATGTCTTTTGTCGTCGATAATATGTGTTCCGGTGTGAATTGCATAGAACAAACATTCATTTTTTGAGTGTGTCAACAGTTTCTTCAAGAAAAATTAAACATTGAAATTATGGCTCTTACTTGATTTGTCACTCCGTTTCTCATGTCACATCTTCTACTATCATTCTTATTGACACTAAACGTGTACTGATGCTTCCCTTTTCGATTTGAATGGAAAAAAGTTTCTACTTTTTCATGTTTGTAAATTTTGAGCCTTATGCATGAAAATAATATGGAATACCTAATAAGAGTTCCAAATAACATAAATGCATCTTTTCTCCTTTTGCATCATAGCGCCATCGTTAACTAGGCTTCAGTTCAAAATTTTAGTACATTTATTTTAGAGCATTTTATTATTCATTCTTTTGTGTATTAGTGTGCAGAGTAAAATTTCGAAGATATTTTGACCGGAAGCCAATTGATATTAAGGCGCAGCTATGAGTGGCACGCCTATTGGTTCAGTCCATCCATATTTATGGTACCTGTGTTTACCATCGAAAGCAAATCGTAAGGCGGAAAGGCATCCAATAATGGATACTTCAACAATAACTAAATTATCTAAAGATAGTGTTTATGCCTAATGAAAATGTGGATTTCCAGATAATTAGAGTAGATAAGGTAGATGATAAAATTTTATGAATATTGGTGAATCTTTTGGATGCCATTCATTGTGATAGGGTTGCTAATTTGAACTCTATTATTCCATTTAATTCCATTCCATAATTTAATTCAAAACCTTTTATGCTAAAAGGCTACTTTGCAGCGTGTCCCTGTAACCATTATAATCTATTTGTTAATTGTCGCTTGTTACAAAAGAAGGGGTTGCCGAGTTAGCTAAATGAGTAGTGAGCAGTCAGAAAAAAGAAGAGAGCAAACACAGCGTTCTCCTCAGAGAAGAAGTCTTGAAGCATATCCATTGCTGCCACCTGTCACACGACAAGATAGGCGAGCTTGTAGCTAGCGGGAAGGCTCTGTGTTTGAGTTCGGCTTTATCTCCAATCCGTCTCTGATCTCAGGTGTTCTTTTAGCTTGTGTACTTCACATCCACAACGAAAATATTTATCCACCTCTCTTTCCCGAAACTTTTCACCGGTCACCGGTAACTTAACTTTTTTAACAATTAAGGGTTTTTAGCTGCTTGTTTCCAAAAGTTATTTATTAAATTAGTGAAGATAAGCAATAAAAAGGAGAGGTATAGAAAATGGCAGACATTCTGGATTTGGATTTGAATATTCATCATGGTGATGATATGGCTATTGACGACGATGGAGAGGAAGGTAAGACTACTAAATTTAAGCAGTGCTTTAGTAATTTTAAACGTGTACAGTAGCAAAATTTATAATTGTTATTAGTTGTTTCCGGTACATTCTGCTTTGTCAATTGTGTGTTATCTTAATGCACTGACCGGTTGTAATTGTTATTTATAAATTACTGATTTTGGGGTGCGGTTTTGAATTCTGAATGTGTTGGTCAGTGATTGCTTATTTTGTTTATAAAGCTTTAATCAAGTCATTTAACTCTTTATTTCGTAGTTGGGATTGAGAAGCTGAAGGAGAGAGTGAGGAAGCGCAAGGGGAGAGGCTTTACATCCGATAACCCGAGTCGAGAAGTTCTTGAAAATTTTGAGAGCATTTCCGCGACGGACAATGAAGCATCAGACGTTCAGGCTCAACGATGTAAGAAATAAACATTTAATTTTTGTAAAATTATTAGTTAAATTATTAGGTATTAAAAGTGGGGTTATTCATTGTTAATTGACTTTCATTTTTCTTTTGTTCATTACATAGCTGTGGAGGGTTGGATTCTGATTGTCACTGGAATCCATGAAGAAGCTCATGAAGATGATGTTCAAGGTAGATTCTCAGATTTCGGGGAAATTAAAAATCTTCATCTCAACTTGGATCGTCGAACTGGTTTCCTTAAGGTTCGTTTGTTGAAAAATGTTTATCATTTAGTCCCAAATTTTAACCCCGATCCCTTTCCAACTAATAATAATCCGCCATAGTATAATTTATCAACAGTAAATAACACAATATTATGTGTTGTCTTAAATTATAGGGATACGCTTTGATTGAGTATGAGCATTTCAAGGATGCAGTCGCAGCTAAGAATGGATTAGATGGATCCGATCTGTTGGGCAACACAATTAATGTGGACTGGGCATTCATGAAGAAGCCACTTCCTACTAGCCGTCGTTCTCGCCGTCATTAAATGTCATCGATTTTCTTAATATTACTCTACTACCGTGTCTTCGGAGATTTCTCTTCTTTTTTACCAATATGATTTACAGTTCTTTCTTTTTTCATGTAAAGCGTCATGTATGTAATAAAAACAAAATATAGTGTACAAACGTCAATTTATTATCTAAATCGGTAATAAAGTGATATTTATTGTTTGTAATTGGTCAATAGAATAACAATTTTATTTAGAGAAAAATACTGGATATACATTTATAGAGGTCTTTTGATATGATCAACTCTAACGATTTACGTTTTGCGTCACGTTTTTAACAAAACTAAATATATAATCACCTGTTGAGAGCATCCTTAATTTTGAGACTCTGTTCATATTTCGATTATAGCTCACCTTGTAGCCCAAAGAAATCATCAACATTACTACTCATTATAATATGGTACTGCAGTATTACTAAATGTCTAAAACTCATTCTACATTTCTATCACGTACTATATCATTTATCAAGGCAGCTAGATTGGCTTAATTATACAGTTTCGCCCTGTACACATATAGTTTTTAAAACAATTTCGAAACATTTTTATACTGGGGAACATAATAAATTACTAATTAAAGCTTTTCGCTCGAGCCTGAACATCAGGATTTGATACTTGTCACCGATTAGGAATTGGTGGTTGTCTTGTCATCTTTGTACACACATGGACAGTGGGAAACCTATTTCCTGGTGTAACTTCGTCTGTGCATGTCATCAACAGTTTCCAGATAGTAGGTACCCTCCAACATGTCCTCTGTAGAGCCAGTTGGAGCATAGGGCGCTGCAAAAATTAATAAAGTCATTTTATACTTGACTTAAAGACAATTTCGTGTACAAAATAGTCGTAAATTATATACCTTTGTGATGTGTCTCCTCTCTCACCAACATCACCTTCGCAAAATCAGACGGGTCGACTTTAACTCGCGTGTTTAGCCGTTCCGCGACTGCGGAAAGTCCTTCCAGCAGCGAAGAGAGCTTATTTGATGTTCCAGAGACACGGAAAGAAAACATGGAAGCTTGAAGACCGGAACCATAAGAAAACATGCCAATCCGATTGCCCCGCAGTTCTGATTCATTTTTGGAAATCAGATAAGACACCAGACCTCCGTAGACAGAGGCCGTGTACATGTTTCCAACCTGATTTGCCACCATCAGAGAAGCTTTCGTCTTATTCTCAAAGAGATTTTTGGAATTAGCCAATAATTTCGTTTCCAGATCGCGATCAAAGTATGAATTCTCCAGTTTCGTTTCCCTGTGTAAAATACAAGAAAGAATTGCATGCACACATGCATTTCAGACATGTATGCTCATTAAGATATAAAACTCATTTCCTCTTACTTGACTCCAGCTAAATCTGGATAACGTTTGGTGAGCTCATCATTTGAGAAACTGATCACATCATTTAGGAGAAGTCGAGCTAAGGACTTTTGCACCAGCTTACAATATGGAGAGTGAAATACAACAGCGTCAAAAGACTCGAGCGAAATTCTCTCCGAGTTTTTAGTCAAAGCCTTATTGCAAAATCCCTGGTAGCACTTGTCAAGAGCACTCAGGTAGCACTGGATAGATAGCTTTCCATCCACTCTGGGATACTCAGACTCCAGGTCAGGTTTGTAAAAGTCATATACGTGCGAGGAATGAGAAGCCCTCAAACCTTTGAAAATTATGCATAAAAATGATCAGTGTGGATTCATTAGGAGAGAATTTTGATTTTTGAGAATGTTTTTTGAAACCTCTTTCAAGCACCAAAGGTGCATCAGGTCCACAAAGGATAGCTACGGCACCGGCTCCTCCAGTAGGACGAGCAGCCCCTGTCGCATAGACTGCAATATCCCCCGCCACAACCAGAGCATATCGACCTTTAGTCGATAATGAAAGTAAAGTTCAATTAACATTGATGCGTCATATACCACGATGATGTACTTGTACTTTATTATGACAGCCTTGTGAATGATTGACCCAAAGGAAAGATTTTTTTCACACAAATCGTCGTGAATGAACTGTTGCTCATATTTATAATGCATTCACACATTAAGCTCTCTCATCATGAATGTGAATTATTGCGAAAGCAACTGTCAAAGTGGCAGTAAGTTGCTCAAGAAAAATTTATACTTAAGTAAAATGATAATGATGATATCAACTAACCATCCCAAGCGCTTGATTCCAGCCAAGATAACGAGTTGAAAAGAGCAGCGGTGCCACCATAGCATGCATTGGTCGTATCGACGCCCTCAATATCAGTGTTTCCAGCCTTTTCGAATAGCTGCATCAAAACTGTTTTCACACTCTTTGATTTATCCAAAATGGTTTCTGTGCCGACTTCAATTCTTCCGATTTGGTCATATCCTGAGAAAATAAGTATGCTTCACTATTAACTATGCATGTTTTATTGCATTGCACTACAGAGCCCTTATAATATCTTATGCATACCAATCTTATGTTTTTCCATAAGGTTTTGCACAACAGTGAGAGAAAGAGAGTTGATATCCTCGCGATCCGTGCAAAATCCCATTTTATCCTGTCCCAATCCTATCGTATATTTTCCTGCGGACACCCCATCAAACTGCTCCAGTTCCGTTTGATCCACATAGCGTTGAGGAATATAGATTTCGATGGCGTGAATGCCAACGTTATTTGGCCAGGAAGACTTTGTTTCGAATGAAGTCATTTTTTTTTTAAAGAAAAATGTTTCCACACACACGTAAATCAGAATTATTGACAATAAATGTAACGTCCCTCGTTAGAAGCAGGGGTACAGCACTACAACCGCTCTACAAACGCTTCGAGTTGGAGTGGAGGATACTGGGGATGAGACAAGGGTGCCTGCAAAAAGAGAGAAAAAAACACGTCAAAGGAGGCCATGCTTGTACTACTGAACTCTTTTTCAAACTCGATTTTCGAAAGCAAAAAAATGACAAAATAACCCTTTCAGTGTATTTTAATAATATGGTATGTGTATATGAACCTTCTTTCACTATCTAGCATGAAGATAAGACTATGAAATGAAACATGAGTTTTTTTTTCACGGATATACACACTCTCAGACTTGCGATTCCTAACTGAGCATGAACTGGATCGTCCCGACTCTATTTAAAAGGAACCTGGCAATCCGGAAAAAGCATGTTGTCCAACTGACAGAGCAACAATTGCCACTATCAATTCTTGATTAGCTAGAATGAGTAGTAACATATTTGCTCCTCTATTTTCTATATTCAGAGAGGGGCATCATCCATCAATGAAACCATTTACCACAGTCATCATCAACTTGCATGAAAAAAATACTACTTCTCTCTCTAGTAAGTAGTAACAATAGTCGGACTAGCAGTCACTGTCACAATATAAACCTATGCCAGTTTATATATCTGCGTTATAAAGCAACGCTACATGTACTTTTAAAAATTTCTTCAGCCCATCTTTGTAAAAAAAATGATAATAAAAATCTTATCTTGAGAATGAACTTCACACACACACACAAACTTACACACAGGTATTTGTTGTGTGCGTATACTGGTGCCAGTTTACTAGCACCAGAGATGTGGGTACCGTCATAACCAACTTGAACTCTTCTCCTCTTTCATAAGAAGACGGTGTAAGTTTATTATCACTGCAATGATCTTCTTCATTGTACTCCTATTATTATTTTGTCTGTTCAACTTTTCTTCATCATTTTTATTATTATGATGATGACTACTCCAATCTCATTGCTACTAAGACCACATCTTCTACAACAACTACTGCTACTTGTTCCTTCTTCTCAGACACAAGAGAATGATAATCCATGTGTGTTTGTGAGATGAATTGTATGTATTTAATATGCAGGCAGCAAGAAGAGGGTTCATCATCATCGTCGTCCAAATTTCTTACCACACAGTGTACTGAGATTTACACAAGGATAATATGCAGTGATGAAAGTTACAGAAGAAAATATGACCACACAAACCTTCATACATTCATGAGGAATCATCATTTTATTATTGTGTGATGCTTTACATCTGAATTGAACATTCTACTATTATTATTATTATGATTCCTTTTGCTCTTTTAGAATTATCTCTTATTTGCTCATAAAATGACACTGTACGCTATTTCCCTGGCTTCTGGTAACCGAAGAAGTCAGTCAGTAAACTCATGCTATGTACACTCACGTTTCTATTTCGCATGATTCTAATCATAACTGAATCATGCTTTTACCGTACCACCGTCGAGAATAAGGCAGCCAGTGAGTGAGTAAGCAAATAAAACAATGGTAAGCAGAAATTATATCGTTTTTCGTCGATCATGGTGTTTTGCTCACTTCAAATTTTTTTTTCGCATAGTGTAAAAAAACTACGTGTACTCAAAGAGCAACTTGTGATGATGACTTGCTTTGACCACAGAAGTAGTCACAGTCATAAGCATGTTCAAATCTATAGGTATAATATTGAATACTGTGCAAGATTATTCTTCAATGATAATACAGCGAACAAAATGCCTCCACTTATCGTTAGCAGTATTGATGCAACCCCTGTGATTAAACATGATGCTCAAACAGGGGAAAGTAAATATTATGCTGACATGTATATCTTATATGACGTAGGCATGTTCATACGTTCTACTTCCTTCTGAATTCTTCAGTCTCTGTGCTACCATCATTGATTATGAAAAACCTTAAAGGAAATTGCAAGGTTAGTAATCATCATACGCATAGTTTTGATTATGCATCCTAATATTTTATCAAAATCGTTTAGGAAGATGTAGTCTGGTAACAGTGTCTGCCTTTTGGAATTTTTCAAGTTTTTTGTTGCGAAACTCCTCTACAATATAATTTTCTCAATGGCATTTTTTGTTACTCTAGATGGACATGCGTATTTTAAAGATATCATGATGATAGAACAATAGTTTTCGAGGATGGTAAATTGTATGTAGCAATCTAAAAAATGAGGGGAAAAAATTAACCAATACATTAATAATGGAACGATTACCCGGTGCGATAGATACAGTAAAAGGATTATTACTTTTAATGAGGGGTATATTATGCGAACTTCTCAAGGAGAAATTTTGCAGTTTCGATATTTAATGCTCTTTTTAAAGACTTACAGGTCAAAATAATGACATTTTTTCACATGTGGTTGATGTTTAATGTGGCTTAACTTTGTTCATGGTTATAAAAGTTCCATATATAAAGTATCTAGATATTGTAGACACTTCCATGCGTCATTGCGATGAACTGACATTACTTTCATTTTAAGACGCTCATTGGTACCATGGACTTTACAGAGACTCTTTAAATTTCTGACACTGACATGAACTGCTTATGGTGATGCAACCCCTGGAGAAATTTTAGAGATGCGTATCATCTCCAACTAAAAAATACACCACGTTGTCTATCATTCTTAAAGAAATGCCTTTATTCTTTTCTCAATACATGTGGGACACTTTGTTATAGTTATGCGAATAATATTCTAATTTCTAATTGATAAGTTTTCCTACAAAAATGCGAATTAACACAGGTAATCCGGTAAGAGATTAGTTTTGGAAGAAACATTTAAACTTTATAGAGTCACGTCATAATTTGAACATACAATGAATCGAGTCTTATGTAACTTATACTATATATGATATCAAATGACAAAGAATGTCTATAGGTACAATTATCATTTAGATTAATGACCATGGAAATGCATAGGAAACTCAAAGCTGTGTTTACCTGACCTTTATATTTGTTCATAGTAACCCTTTACCTCAATATTGGCATTAATCTTCACTCATGTCAGAGTGTGGTTTACGTCATTGCGCAAAGTCTACGTAATGATAAAAGTAAAGTTAACAAAAATCCTTTCTAAATGTTTCACTACTTCAAAATAATAGCAGGAGTTGTAGAGAAGATAATGGTTCCCATGTTTCAAAAACGACGCACGTACATACTTGGAATCGCATTTTCTAATACGAGATAGCGTTACATGTTTTCTATTTTATACTCAACTGGATAATAATAAGAGACTTGTTGAAGTCAAAGAGCCAACTTCCCTGTATGCCTCCTGCTGCTAGAGGTATTGATAGTATCAATGAATAGTTAGATGAACACTGGATAAAGTGCACGAATGAAAATGAACTGTTATTGCAATACTTACAAGGCATGTAATTTATGTACATATATGGCTCATGGTTTTGTCCCTATTTCACATGAAAATATCCCGCAAGGGAAAATCGAATAATTATTTAGCATATAATGAATTTTAAAAGACGATCCATGATTCT
>JAQIXX010001108.1:0-39010 GCA_034700605.1 Willowsia nigromaculata
CCATATTGAGAGCTTATTCCGCTGCCGAAACTACCGCCTGAATTTGCAGAGACTCCACCCAAACTTGGAGGCACGTATGCTCCATTTGGAGCGCCGTATGAGCTAGGAATGGGGGATCTATTTGGGTAACCTTCATTGAAAGAAAATAATTTCAAAGCTCAGATCATTTTTTGCAAAGGTATCTTAAGAATTGAAATTTTATTCTAGTTCCTTTTTTTAAAGAAAAACTTCGTAAATTTCAAATACCTGTTGACACGGGAGGCTCTGCTATCGCACAGCCCACCAGAAGGGCTGCCAGTATCTTAAAATATAAAAAACAAAATTTTATTGGTTAAAATATAGCATACCAAAAAAACTTAACGATTTCCTTCCATACTAAAATGTAAAGAAAGAAGTCACGATTCAGCCATATGCAGATCAGATGTATCCAAGAAAATTTTAAAAGCATGTCCAAGATTTTGAATAAAATCTTTCAATTAAACTAAACTGTTGCAGTCTAAAAGAAACAGGTAATCCACTAGCACTACAATAATGCATGAAATCATTTAAGGAGCACAGCAATATGGACTATAAATCATCTTCTATTTTTTTCCATCTCACTGGCATTCAAAATGAACCTTAGTGAATTGTTTTTAAAACTTTTTTATCACTTGTCCCCTCCTTTTATATTGTGATTAATTTACTAACAGTAAGATTTGAAATATGAAAAACTCCATGAAACTTTCATGAGCAACACTACATAGTTCCTCGATCCAGAAAACGTACTCGTTATGAAAAAAATTGACACTCCTGACATGATACTGACTGAACTGAAGTCCGTTACATTAGCACACTTAATATTTTCTTAAGTAGTAAACTTTTTGAAACAAAATATGCATTACCAGCCCACACATATCCTGGTTTGTCTCGGTCGTCTTCAATTCAAGAAATATTCACACTTTAAAACCAAAATGTCCACACCGCGAAGAAAATTTGTCCCATTTGGGAAGTCTAATTTCGGCAAATTAAATGGGCACACTGCGACTTGCACTACATCAGAACTGGGAAAAGTTCATGATTTTATTTCTCCAAAAAATTACATACAGTTAACTTTAATTTTTTCTTATGGATTTCACTCAAACTCACTTTTGCGTGGAATATAATATCACACTTTAAAGATTCCTTTTTGTCGACCTTACTTTAAAACTTATTCTTCAAGTTTTCAGTTGTCTTTACACACTGCTTTCAATAATATGGCATTTTTTCTTATGAAAATGTCCACAGAAGAGAGCACGCCACCATGCTGGATATCATAATCGATGAAACAAAGCAACTATTCGTCTTTGTTCACACTCGCCTCGTCCCGAATTATCAAGTCTTAAAACCCAGCAGCCACTTTTTCGCCATGAGTTCAAAAAGTGAACTGAATCTATTGAAGACGTTTGCCAAGCTTTATATATATTTAAGGCAAAAATCAATTTCAAACTGATGATGCTCCTCGCATACTTCTCTTTATACTACGTGTATTACCACCGATGATGCGACATTTTGATATTGATGAAGATGAGAGGGGCACTCCGCCGTTACTCACTAACGACCAGTTGCTATATAATTCAAAATTACAGCGTGTGCTGTGATTTTATGAAGCATCACGTTTGTTGCTAGAAAATAATATCGTCTAAATGAAAACAGTATACACAATTACGTTCTGCATGTAGAAATATTATTTATTCTGTCAAAAAAAAAACTTGAGTTAAAAATAAGCAAGTTTTACACACACAGTTTGTTTTTAAACTTGCAAGTGACAGTTATTGGTATTATATCATAATGCTTATGCAAATTTTCATTAAACATTACTCGCGTATTACTACCATTTTGGTAGGTATATATTATACTAATATGCAATGTACCATTTTAATTTTATGGTTATATGACTATATGGTACTTTTAAAGCTTTACTGTGTGTACAACAATGATATAATGTTTTTCATACAAAATGCAATTTAATAACTTTTCATTTTCATTCCTTCATAATGTACGCACAAGTTTTAAATCGGTTGTACCTGAGCGAAGCCTCAAGTTCCCATAATGCATTCAAACCTTTGATCTGACTGATATTGATATTATTAGGGTGACAGGGCAAAAGGGGTAAAGAGAAGAAAAAAAAACACAAAACAAAATGCAAGGGAATAAAACAATGCTTTATTTTTATGTTATTATTAGGCATCACGATGCAAAAGATAAGGGCGAAGTGAAAAGATTAATGGATAAAAAGACAATCATGCAGAAAAAACTTGAGTGAAACAGAATCCCTCCATTCCCCGCAAAGCGTGGGTGTGTATATCAAAGATATGCACAGACAATGAAACAACTCATGTTCTTGTAGTCACTCTCCTTTCAATAATATGATTCATCTCATCACTCATTAAAATTATTGTGTCTTCTACGAGAAGAGACGGCATAGATACAACAACAGCATATTATGTGTGTGCAATATCGGAGGATACACCGTCATCAAAAACATTCATCGACAAGACTGATAAAACCTGACAGTTTGTTAATACATAATAACATTATGGTAGTAATAATAGTACACGCTCGAAATGAACCTCGAGTGAAATGTGAGCGTTATTATATAATAATTCCATACAGAGAATACACATACAAATTACATTGATAATCAAGAAAAAACTGGCATTTTTTGTTTTCTGCTGCTGGGTGCGAGATTTTATCAGCTAACACAACATTCATAGTCGTAGCAGGCTTCTGAAAATTTGTCTAAATTATACTTATTTATGTGAGTTACTCTAAGCAAACAATAAATAAGTTTATATATTTTTATATACCTTCAATTACTATTGCATATAACACACTTGTACATGGTGCTCACGTGGCATAATGGTTATAAGTACTTTTTAATATGTATGTAGAAAGAAAATTCACAAAAAAATCCATGTTTCATTTTTTTTTGATAGAGTAGTAGGTTAGGTTCATTAGGATTGTTCATCATCGCGGGGGAATTGGGTACGGACAGATAATTAATTTGCTCTGGTTTCGTGAGTGAAGATGATTCGTGTCTTTGTTTACAAAATGATATGACGCATATTTTGCACTTTTGTTTTGCACGCAATTAAATTGCACTTGATAACATTATCCTTGCATGTCACTTTGGTGTGGGGTGAGTAGGAAAGTGCAACTTGTGTTTTTATGATGAAAACACAGGTAAAAATTGTGTTAAGTTAGGTCTAATCATTTTGACACAATTTTATTGAAATCGAGAAAAAGAAAAACATTGTTTTTCGTTCAAAGTGCCGCATCAGCTAATTAATTAGGCAGCTAAATTGTTTTATTACTGAAGACAACGTCGTAAAGTTATGAAGCTGAATATTATTGAATTTGATTGTAACAACTATCATAAACTGAACAAATACCCATACGTGACGCGTGTATTTACCCCACTAATTTGTTTTCAAAATTATAATTCAGGAAAAAAAGTAGATAGGTAACTAATCATGTAGCAAATTGAGCTTCTTTTTAATGATGAAAGACGTCAAAAATTGTTCCTCTTAACAATCATCATCAATATTTATCTTATCAGGAATTTATGATTTAAAATGTGATACAGCATAATGTCCGAAAGGGAAGTTACCCCATCGTCACTTGCATCATTTTACTGCAATTTTGCAGAATGAAAGAATTTCCTTGTCATAGCACAATAGCTTTCTTGATTAAAAAACAGAAAAAATGTAGCATACTTTACAAAAGTGCATATTATACCATACGCCAATCAACACTGGAGCTTATAATCATTTCCGAAAATTCAAATTCCAAGTGCTGTTTTAACCTGGGAGATGCGTATGTGTATGCTGTAATATTAAACATTATGCTTCTTCAAGTGAATATTCTAAAAAAGTATTGTATAAAAACTTTGGTGTACCTATATAAACTGTCTATGTTTGCCTTAAATCGACTACAAGTAATTACAAGTAGTATAAAGACAAAACAGTAATTTTAATATCCTGCTATTGATAAATGTGCATGAAGTGCAATGTATATTTTTAGCATAAATTTCAATGCATTTCTCTCTCACAAACAAGTGTACAATATTCTTCCTCCATAAAACCCATTGAATTTAACTACCTACTCATTGAATACACGAGAATTAGTCACCATTTCCGTACGACGCTTGTTGACGTGCATCCTATTGCAATTGTTGACGTTTCCCAGTAGGTATTCATTATTTTTTTACTTGTGTAAATATCGGCGGCTTGTCATATTGTTAACTTTAATGGTATCAATTTACTCACGGGGTCAAAAGATCAAGTACCAATACCAATTTTACTCAAGTGGGCATTCATCGAGCAATTTACTTCATTATGAGTGTAATCGCAAACGAATCTCCTAAAGGCTTTCTTTAAATATTGATGTATGGGCTTAATCTGAAAATTATAGATTACAAAATGAATGTAATACAAAACGCAGGCTGTGTTATGATTGTCAGTTTTTAGACTTATCTTGTAAAATTTCAAAATGTAAAGCTATCATATTACGTGAATGCGTTTTTATTCCTGGTATTGGCAAATCTACGGTATTACACAAGAAGTTCGATTATGATCCCGATCAATATTGCATAAGAATATCCGATTAGAACAAGAAAGGAATCTTATTGAAATTGCGTGCTTTCGCAAGGACAAACTTACAACTTTTTTGTGTGAATATCCTCAGGTGTATTGCACACAAATTCCAGACGAACAATTATGAGCAACGCTATCATTTCCAATCGAATTTGAGAAGATTGTACATTTTCAAATTCCTCGCAATATCGGTTTGAGTGTTTTCATCATGCTTTGGATCTGGAACACAATTTACATTTTTTGCGCTATACAATGAACAATCAGAAATTTCTGTTGTCTTCGATGACTTGATTTGCAGTCACGAAAGTATGATCATGAACTTTCATTCCATTAAATCGTCTGAAGTCTGAATGTAATTCTCTATCGTCTGCTACCACACGGTCTGGTTTAGGCATTGTCCCCTAATGAGTGATATGATCTTTTCCCTTATTAATATGTGTTGAGTGTGAGTAAAACATGTATTAACACAGCAAGTAGGTATTGCGAAAGTTTTCAGATCTTTCATGTTCAATTAGCATAAAACATTTTAAGAGAAAAATCAGGTGCATCAGATTTGGCTGACTCGAAACAAAGCAATCAATATGATTCGCCAGAGACTTCATGAAATCAAAAGTGCATAAGCATAGGTACTTCAACTTTTACTGATTAACTAAGCAATTAAACAATGTAGCATGTTAATGAGTCAATGTATCACCAAAGTACACAAATACACATATATTAAGGTCAACTGGCAAATGTCGATTTTGATTATGAAAGTGTTAGTGTCCTTGAATAATTCTGAGAAACATGTGCAATAATTTTAATTTTCATGAAAAGTAATCCGGCAAAAACAAGACTACGGAGAAGTTGCAAACGAAATTTCATCTACCAAGTTCATGGGCACTTTTATTGCATGATGACCTTCAATTGAAAGTACACGTGTGTTCATGTATTCATATGATTCATATAACTTAAATATAGAGACACTTTTGTTTCTTTTGTAATTATGTTGTGTACAATGCTTTCGAAAAATTCAACTCCAGACAAACCTATTTATATGAGTAATGCATACTTTTTAAGTATCGTCATCAACACGCGCAATTGTCATCTCTGGTGCATTTGAAAATATTGCTTCAAATTGTTTCAGGCACATACATGATGGTACTATAATAATCTTATTGTTTGTCACATCCGAATTCAACTGATACGATGGAGCTGTTGCACTTTGCACAGTGTAAAAATTATTTTGCATGAAGCCTATATAACTATAATTTAATTTGTTTAGTTTTTTAATTCTTCTTGCAAAATAGCGACACGAACCTTGGCAATCAGTCTCATCAATCAATGCACACACACACATTTTACTTTAGCATGACGTTATGAATATTAAAGGAGAATACCTATAAATGAAGTGTAAAACTATCGGAAAGCACAATAATAAGAATAATAAAGAAGTGAATGAAAAATAACAATTGTTTTCAGTTTCAGACAGACATTCAAATTAGTAGTTTAGATTGAAAGGAAGTATTTTTGCATTTCAACTGATTGTGAACTATGAATATGCATTTTAGGAAATGTATTGAGTGAAGAAGAACAAATAAAATGCATACCTATTACATATAAACTAATAACAATGTAATCCTTTTTATAAGGATATTTGAAAACGTGTGTTTGTAATAATTATTATTTGTAAGTAATGGGCATTAAAATTTTATTGCTCTTTGCTCTTAAGTCAGCTTTCAGTCTAAAGTATCAGACCCTTATACCCTTATCGTGACTGCATGAGAAAGAGTGGTCAACTCACTTTAGGATTTTAAACGCTTTTTAGTTATCATAATAAACGCACCCAAGCTATTTATGTATTGCATTATTTTAAAAGGAGAATAATAATAAGTCTTATTTTAAAGTTTTTTCTGCCTTCTTCGTGGGTTGGCATTTGGCATATAATATGTTACGTTTGTATCTTATCACAGCTCATTGAGGGAGTGCAAATCGTTATTATTTAACAACAACATTAATAAAACACTGCATATATAATGAATGACTAATGACCTGAAGTAGCTTCCGACGGTGATGCGTCTTCAATTTTTTCTTCATCTCAATCTCTACATATTATATCGAATGCATATGTAATACTTCGATTTCATTTAATTGGAACAAATATAGGTGAATAAGCCGCAAGTAAGCTTAAGTCCTGTGGAGTCACGTCTGCTGAGAATGAATAAAATACTGTTTCCTCTAAATTAATTGCAACAAGTCCACAGGCCACTTATATACATTGAAGAATAAAAAAACCAAGTTCTTACATAACGTAATTTTTATGCTTCCTCGTACCCTCATAATGAAAGTGTCTAATAAGCAGATATATATGCCTCTCATATTTGAATCTGAGTAGACAACCGTGGTCTGGTATGCAAAAACAAGACAATCGATATCATCACTCACAACAAGAATAAAAGTGTGTTATAGTTAGCTATGCACTGTTTCCTGACGGATAGACTTTTCCAATATATTACAAATAAGCAACAATTTTTAAACTAAATGCTTCTCTTGTTTACGTAGTTTTTGCTAAGAATCGCAAGAAAAGTGAAACTGTAGTGTCTGGTATAAAGCACAAAATACATAAATGCGACTTGTATGATGACCATTTTGCTTTCATTGTCTTCTTCTTCTCCTACTTGACTATATACCGCAATTATTCGCAAAAAAAGGATATAAAAGGAAGAGGAAAAGGTGAGAAAAGTAATGTTAGAGTGTATTTATAGTTACGTTATTATGCAGTCATCATTCATCATATAGCACATCTCTGATGATGAGTATAGATTGCAATTGCAGCGTAACAAATACTGCAAAATAATTGTGAGCTTACTACTACTAAGCACTGCAGTTAGCGGAAGTTGATGAAGTATCTAGACCATCTATTATATAAAGTATGTATGAGGAATGTTTACATATACTTTATGTAACTTCTCCTAAAGAATGGTTTGGAAATTAAATTGCATTGATATGTACGATGCCACGTTCCTGCAAATTGATAAGAGCAAGTCGTAACTGCGAGTATGACGCAGATATGCGGTGGGAACTAGGGTTTATTGTCTACAGGAAGGTAAACAAATTAAAGAATGGGCTGTAATACCTCTCCACAATGTAAACGATATTTTAAATGTTCGTTACATATTGGGATGCACAGTTTAGATGGACTTGGATAAAAGGGAATTTCAAAGAAGGAGGAGGAAATGCGGGACAAACTGATTGTTTTCTTGTTAACACTTTTACCGAAAGATATCTTCAGCCATACAGCCCTACAGCGACATGACAGCAAGTTCTCTTAATCCAAGATTCGGTACTGGCAAGTGGTGTCGTGACAGAAGATGAGATAAAAGCGATAGTTTATTGAAAATATATTTTATCACAGCTTAAAAGCACAGAATGGCAATAACCATTATACTTTATTAGAGGTATATTGATTAGAATTATGCTCGATTGAAGTTCCTGTTTTCTGTTAATATACTTGATTTGTTTTTGTATCTAGAAGCATTAGAAGCAGTAGCCATAAGAGGAAGTGTACCATATTACCTATGTTAATTATTAAAATACACTTGTGAAATATTTAAATTTACAAATTAAAGTATAATTAATAATTTTGATTTAAATGAATTAGATATTCTTACTCGCTTTGAAACTTTTTAATGAAAATTTGAGTTCAAAAACTTTTTTTTATCTTTTATTCATTGAAATTGGTCGCTGTAACATTTACACACAATGATTATTATTAAAATTTCAATATTTTATTAACTGTGGAGTGTGAGTTTTGGGAGAATCTGCATAGCGTGTAAAAAACTGGAAGCAATAAGTATAGTCTGTCCTGTAAAGGGACAAATGTACACATACCTCTTCATGATGACGAATATGCCATTGGATTGTAAATTGTAACCAGATTAGTCAAAGATTCTTCCTTAATAATCCATTCTCAGGACGTATTTGTGGCAAAATCTTTACGGGTAGCTCAACTTCGTTTCAAATTAGGTTCACCATCACACTACCTCAAATTTTTGCAGACTTCAAAAGTATGACGCATATTATAGATTTTTCCGCCGAAAAACATCAACTAAATATATTATAATGAGTATTATTGCCAAAACATGGAGTAATAGTTTTAAAATGCGCAATTTTCATAAATATAAAAACGTGTGACATTATGGTTTAAAATAAATACTGTAATATGAAATTATTAATGTCTTGAAATTATTTTAGTCCTCCCACAGTGCTTGCAACAGTGACATGCTCTTTTAACCGCAAGCCAAATGTACTTAAGTATATTAATTATGGAAAAGTAAGACAAGTGGCAAGAAAAATCCTGAGACAAATTTTGGAATACTTATCATCGCTATCATGTTTAATTCATTCATATCAGACAATGAAACTATCAGCAGGCGACAACAATTTGTAAGTACAGCTTACTGTGTGAATTTTAACGACTCTCTTGCTTTCAATAGCTGAAATTGATAAGCGTTGTTATTAATTAATAGTTTTCCATTGGCCAGTAAAATTGCAGTTGGTGGAGGGCAACCGATCTTCCCATGTAAAATGATAAAATATAGGGATAAGGGAAACAAATGTACCGCAAAATTGCACACATTTCAATCAAAGCTTATTTAAAAGTTTGAACTTTGATTTGATCCTTTGTCTTTGTCATAGTGTATTGGGTACACAGACATGTCTCTTGGCTCATATTTATGCCTACCTCACGGTTGTGGTTCTATGTAGAAATACAACTTGTGTTTTTGATCCGATAGACAAATATAATAATATTATGTCATTAGGTCCCTCGATCAATGATCCGTTTTATGTCTTGTTGATGATTTCACTGAGAGATATAGCATTCCATACAATGAATGTAGATCATGTTTTATTGTTTAATAGATTGATGATAAGTCATTATATAAGGGTGCACTGCAACATTAAAAGTTAACTGTAGAGTAACAATTGGACAAAATATTAGTCATTTTCGATGAAGAAAATATTTTTTTTCATAAGTATTGTGAGCAAATTTTTATAACAGTTGTGGTTCACAGAGATTAAATGAATAAAAGTTGAACAAAGTGAAAAAACGATGCTAAATACAGTATAAAATGAGCATGTATTTGCGTTTGAATTTTTGCTAGCAATCATTTTTTGACACATTTGGCATATGCGTATAAGCAAAGGAATATAGAAAGGTAATCTTATGTAGCATTATTAGTGTTTATGTTATGTTTAGCAAGATTCATCACCTTCTAGAAAAGATTCTTAGAGAAATTTAAGGTCTGCCTAAATGTCTCAAATTAAAGATATTGTTGGCAATTAACTGTAAATCTTTCTCCTATGACATATGTATATATGGTCCAACCAATTAATATGTTTGCCTTTCACCAGTGGTGCACAGATGCACTTTTTCATGACTATGACTAAATTTTCAGGGTATTATAATGTACAAAATGTGCAATGAGACAACGGGATAAAGATGGGATGAGGGAATATGACTGATTACAGACTTTTAAGATAAGATTTTTATCTTTTATGTTATAAGACTTTTATTCTCGATTTTTTATAAAGCATTCTTTATGATACTTCGTGTTTTATTGCATCCATTTCAAAAACTTAGGATCTTCTAGCATAATTTTGTTGATCTACTTTAAAGTTTATATATATACAACATTGCAGAGCAATAAAAGAGGAAATGAAATGTCACATGCATCGTAATCTTTATATCACATAATAATCAATGCAGTGCTACTGCAGTGGCAATAGTTAATGTGCTAAGTTGTTCTTTATAACGTCACGTGCAATAATATGCACAATAAAGTAAATTTTTAATTGCATGTGAGAAGCTTCATTGAACCCAACAGTCATTAAACCTTTAATAACATTTTAAAAAGTAATTTAACATATGAAGCGCCACACAAATTCTTACAAACTTTTTTGTTGTATGTAAAGCCATATTTGTCGTTCATTGCATAGTACGTGGCAAAACTATTGCAATCAACATAGGTTGACACGTCATGAAAACTATTACATAAACCATAGCTTTAGTATAAGTTATGATGAGACAATGGCAAAGTAATTTAAGTTTAAAATGCAATTTGCATTTTAAGCATCTTAAAAATTAAAAGTCGATTATGCGCATATATATATATTATATCTAAAAGTTGGTCATTTTGTAGAAATGCAAACATTGTGTTCCGTTTTTGTCTGCACTCTTGCAAATATTACATGAAACACACGTGGGAACTTTAATTGAAGGTGACACTTATTTCCATCGACAAAGTAGTTTTCATATTAAGCAGGGTGGAAAAATACATTTGGCATTTCTACTTAACCTATTAAGTATTTGAATGGAAGTTGATATGCATGGGTAAGTAGGTACATGGTTTTTAAAACGATGACATCAAATAAATTATAAATTCATTGACTAGGACACATTTTAGGATTGATTTTGACATTTAGGTTCTTGCTTCTGTATAAAATGTAGAGCTTATCATGGCTAAAACTCAGAAATTTTCATACTTAAAATTAGATACGCAGCTATTATGAAATTACATATATATTCTCAGTTCCGTCATCACAAGATTTACTTAAAATTCGATAAAATGATTCATATTTTATAGCAACGCAATCGCCCAACTTGTTATTTTTACCTTTACCCTAAATGAGTAATGTGTGCAATGGTGGGAATAAGGAGAAATGTTCAATAAATATCGACTTTTTATCTAGCGAGACATCCACATATTCAATAATATTGATGTTTTCTTTGAAAAGATAAATGAAAAGACTTTGAAAATAGATAAAACACCATAAACAATTTAAAACAATGGGAATACCAGTCAGATTTGGGCATATTTATGACATTACTATCTTAAAGCAGCTTGTCGTACATAAACAGTAAGATTAAAACTGCAATTGAGCACTTGTGACATGTTTGCATATCAATAAATTATTCTTTTGTCCAAAAATCTGAACAAAGAAAACATGAGCACGATAATAATGAATAATAATTATTATTGATGCAAGGTTTTGGCCATCCATATATTATACTCATCCAAACTTCTGATTCAATCCTGTGAAATGTTTGTTACACGCACGAAAACCAATGAACAAATTATCTTAAAGTTCAATGCATGTTTTTACCGTGTTTATAATTGTTCTTCAGAAAGACGTGAGAAGATCAAGAATCGTTATCAACCCTAACAAAGTTTTTAAAATCAATAATTATTCGATGAATATCATTATGAAAACCTTATTCCACGCATAACTCAAGAGGAGCGTAGTTTACGCCTGCTAATGAGGTTTTTACTATGCGAATATCTCGACCGTTGACATGTTTGATGTTAGCTCTCAGAAATTTTCGCCTTGAAGTTCACACCTTTTTGTCAACGTTATATATTGTTCATGTTCGCATTATATAGGAGTCTTACAAACACATACGCAAGTTTACTGTGGCAGACAGCGTGGTAAGGTGCAAGTCGGAAAGTAAAAGCAAAGTTAGATTCTCCCTCGCGATATCCGAAATATTATGTGGCTTTTGAACTTGTAGGTCATCCTGTGATCCACATATAGGTATTATTGGTATGTAAAGTAGAATAGGCAGTTATGGTCTACAAATTAGATAAGGCAGAGGGCTTACAAGTGAATAATAATTATGTATACCTGCTTAATTTTAATACGCATATTATTCAATAGGCGCAGGTGACGGTAACATTAACGCATTTTATGATGAGTAATGATTGCATTTAACAAGTTGTAGATTGTTCATCTCTAAAAGACGATAGGTTTTGTACATGCTGATAACTTGAGTTGATAAAGTCTTCTGTGAATTTATTAATGGAAACATTGTTCTGTATGCATGGAATAAATTGTCAAAACGAACAGAAAAAGAAAGGCACCCTTTATCGCATAATTTTTTTGTAATTATTCTCATTCAACATATTTTGCTGATCTTCATTCATTCATTGCCACTACTATAAAGTTCAATCATCTCGATTCAAAATGGACTAGTTACACTGTACATGCGTCTCAAATGATTATTTGTGTAATGCGGTTTATGATTAAATTGTAACAATAAATATAGCACATTGCCTTGCCCTACACACCTACAGGTTGTAGGTAATCAGGGCAAGAAGAATGGAAGTTATGAGCAAATTTTGTTAATCAATATTTGCATAAAAATCGTAACAAATAAATTAACTCCGTTTCAGACGTTTTATCAAATTTTCAATTGTACAACAAGTGGCAGATACAGATGTGTGTGCATACAATTCTGTTCGGCAATGACATGTAAATTAATTTGAAGGGGTACTAGTAGTAAGCTTAAGTTTAAACTTCTCTTGCCTCTATTAAGTGTCCACAGAAGGTTTATCAAATTATACTCACCTAAACTAATTGAATCGACACCTTCAAGGTTGATAACCCTACTCAATGAGTCTTAGGATGGGATATGCACTTTGTCATTTAAATTATCTCGAGGAGTCACTGTTACCATTTAGGTACATACATCGATAAAAATGCATGTACAAAGAGAACATTTAATTAACCGAAGTAAAATCGAATTGAAACAAAGAACTTTACTACTTGATCATTAAAATATTCAACGAGTTATCATTGTCGGTTTGCTTGCCCAGATACGAATGATTTATGACTGACTGTCAATCGCAAAATCCCCCATTACTTTCAGAAAACTACAATCCGCATTTTTCGTGTGCATCTTTTCTTTCATAATTTTTATTGCTCATTTATTTCTAAGATAATTTCATTGAAACTAGGAAGTTGGTTTATTTTTGTCAAATATTTACTACGAATGCTTATAGTATAAACAATACTTTAACTACAAATTAAATTGAATCTGACTGAAATTCATATGAATGTAAAATTAAGTTCTAGATTATTAGTAAGTTAGTGATGAAATTCTAAAGTGTAATACGACATATGTAGCTCAAAAAAAATGTCCACAATGCACTCTACCTAGATTTTGTGAATCAGTACGTTTAGAAGAAATCGGCATATGTATTTCGAGACGATCAGAAATGGAGCTTGTGAATCCTGTGAATGTTTCCTAACTCTTTACTTGAGAAATTTTTAATAATGGGAAATGCACATTGTTCAAATGATTGAATTCTTGGAACAAGACCATGGGCAAGCCCCATAAGTCATTTTAATGCTAGTTTCTGTAATTTTAAAAATGTACCTTCGTGATTAAGAAAAAAACAATAAATCTTATTGACTACCACGATTGTATACTAAAAACTTGAAGCAGTCATTATATTATCTCTCCCCGGATATCAACGTTTTGCATTTCTGATACACAATAGTAATGGTACTATCTTCAGATGCGTTAAACATTGTAATTGATCAATATGATATAGATCTTTGGTGCATATGAGATGACAATCTACATACCTATATATGATATTTCAATATGCACGTTTTCTAATTAAACTGACATTAAGAATTATTAGTTTGCTGAAACCTTTTATTTTATAAAAGATGCGAATATTGATAAGCTGTTGGTGGCTAGCGATGAGAAAACTTTACTAAAACTTGTAATTTTTGAAATTACCAGTGAAATGAACATAAAATCGTAAATTGATTCATACGTAAATGCATCCACATGTTATGCATCTGAAAGGATTTGATTTAATCCGGAACATATTAACTTGTATTTGTGAAGAGATAGAGATAAGGGCGAATAAAATTATTTGATGCATGACTTTTTGCAATTTTATTTGTACTGTAAACCAATCGATTACATTCACTCGATACAAATGTTTCATCATTCATCTCATCACAAAAGACATAATTTCACCACTATTAGGTAGGTGACAATTCAGGCTTATGATGACAATAATACTACCTAAGTCAACACACTTGTCGAGAAAGAAACTATTTCGTAATGTTTGATGTCGGTTCCGCGGTGCGGTAATAAGATAGAACGATTTCACGCATATAATTTTCATCATTATCGTCATGTAATGTGATAGGTAAACGTACATGAGTAGAAAACATTGACAATATGACGACAATGTACACAAATGCAACATGGTGGAAGATGACACAAAATGTAGGCAACTACTCATAACACAACACACGATTTTTGCGATAAATTAGCAAATAATGATTGGATCGGACATGATTGATTCTAAATGTGTGACAGCGCTGTCATATTCATATTAGAAGTAGGAGTTAAAACAAACTAATATGTTGTTATTTGTTGTGATGCCCCTTACTCTTTACCTATGCTCATAAAATTGCCAAACTTAGTTTTAACTTGTTTGTAATTTTATGTATGTTTAAATCAAGAATGTATGTAATTTGTACAAAACTTTTTATACCCGTACATTATTTTATGTCTATGCATATCGTCTTATACATTAGTAAAGTATAAAGACCGTACTGGGGTAATATGAAACCATGAATAAATCGATAAAAATTCGTCGTGCCCATTGCCTTTTTACCTTTTTATTCGATTCGTTAGAAACTACAAACTTTCAAATTCCTTTATTTCGAAGTCTGTCATGGGTCTGCCAATTTTATTTAGCTCCCGTTTTATTTGCTAATAATATAATTGATACCTTTTTTGCAAGATGTAAACTAGTTGAGAAATACATACTACTGTAATGCAATGTCTACTGTCTACAGTAATGGTAGCTAGTTAGCAATTACACGTAGACAAAGCTATATGAATAGGAAATCGGCAATTTGCAATGTTTTGTTGATCATTATTGAATCGGATAAAATCATAAACGTGGTAGTGTTTACCATTAATTTCTGTGGTGTGTGTTTGTTTGAACAAAGATGATCTATCTAAATCTAAAACTACCCAAATACTTGTTGATGCTTTTCATTTGATGTCACCATGAATGTCACACGTATCGTATGTACCTTATTCATATTATACCAGCCAGTAGGCGTGGAATAAATTGATAGATGCCTGGACGATTTCCTATGTAATTACTCCCTAAGCCGTTGCAAGAATGTATGCAATAGTCAGCTTATCATGTAACTATCTGCTATACATGTTAGTTACTTCCTACAACAGTAAAGAACTAATGAATACTAATGAACAAAGATTTATTAGCGGATGACATAAATAAATAGCATTTTCTGGAAGTTTCGTAAACCATAGAACAACTTTCAACAGAACAAGATCATGGCGACTATTTCTCAGAATCAAGAAATCTCTCGACTAGCCTTTATTGTTGTTTCTCTTTTCATAACCTGCTTCTCGTTTATGTCATCGTAATTACATAGGTACTTGATTGTTCGTATGTTTTAGAGATAATGTTGGCTGCTGGAAGAATAGGCTAGTAATCTCATAGAAGGACAAGCCTACGACATAACGACATGTAAATGTAATCCATAGTAGGTATACAATGTTTGCAAACAATAAAATCGCTGACATTTTCATTTCATTGAAATACATAATGAAAGATTTTTGCTATTGTAAAAATGGAACCACTCTCCAGTCGTCTGTAATAGGGTGCAATGTCTGATGTAAAATTTGCACAACATGACACGACATGTGCATACAAATTCGCCATTTTCCAGACAGTCTAGTGAAGTGTTTCATTTAAAAAGAAGCAATGCACCTTTACCATATTTCCAGTTATCCGCAAATAAACTGAAAAGATATTCATAACCAAAATAAATAAAGCATTATTGTATTCTATTGTATCGCATCAATAATTATGATTTTGGAGAGACTTGCGTGTTGCACGTACTCTAACAGATATTCCATTAGATAAAAAGGGTTGTCCTTGGATCAACTACAACTACGACAATAAGATTACAATAAAATTGATAAACCTTTCAATTAGCCATCCAAAAATCGGTACTTTTAAAGCTTTCACTGACAAACTTTCCTTTCTCCATGATACCTTATTAGTTGGCAATATCCATATCACAAAGACGGGGAGAAATAGATATGAGCAACATGTACAAATCATTTGAGATTAATAGGAACCAAACTTTTGGATAAAGGATATTAAAGGTTTAACCGATTTGATCGGAAAGTTAGATTTTTCTCTATGAAAGTTGGGCAACTACAATCAATACGAAAGTTCAACAGGACAAATAAGACTGAAACGACCACACAAACGGATGAGCTGGAGCGATTTTAAGAAGTCATTTTGATCAGGGACAGGGTACGAGTAAATATTTACTGGTACACAGAATACCTATCTCTGATGTGATGCATCCCTAGTTATTGCATTGTGGAGCAATGTCAACATAATTGCAAAATATTAATAAGGAAAGTATAAGTAACGTATAACCCATTATCTAAAAACATCCAAAATACAGCATTAGCTTCATAATGTCAGCTCCTGGTGGTGACATTGAAACTTACTTAAATGCAAGTGAATTCTTATTCTTGTGCCAGTTTTTCAGTTGTTGGTCATAGGGGATCTCGCCAATTATTCCCTGTCACTATTCCCATGCATTAGAATATATTTGCGATTATGTTTTGAAAGTCGCAGCAAGTTAAATAAATTGTTGCACTTTTTTGCTTGCTTTTTACACTTGGAAACTTTTGTAGAGCTAAAATAGTTTTTGCAACGACAAATCCCATAAATTAGAATTAATTTAGTATAATTATCATAATGGACCAACCTGGGGTTACGCCGTTAATTGAAGTGGGCAAAAAGAGCTTACGTATTGGGAATGCATACATTCGGGAAGCAATCGGAGAGTTTTTTGGAACATTAATTGTAGGAGTAAGTACCAATCTAATTATTGCTAGTTAATAATCATAGAATGTACGTCTTATGGTACTTTACCAAAAATGTGCTGTTACGTAACTTGCAGTTTATGTGCGTGGGAGCTGGAGGTCAGTTTACGGTGAATGCGCAAGTTGGGAAAGTAGAGTCGCAAATTGTACCAGTGCTAGGAATAATTTTGGGAATAATGACAGCTATTCTTATCACTGGAGGCGTTTCTGGAGGTACTTACAACAGTTTTACAACTTATAATGATCTTATATGTGCTCATGTTTTTCAGGAAAAAAAGATGAAGCTAAATCCGGTTTTGAAATTTTCCTTTTACTCGTCCAGGTCATGTAAATCCTGCCGTAAGCATTTCGCTTGCCGTAGCCGGTGAACTAAGCTGGTATTCTGTTCCTGGTTATGTGATCTCTCAATTCTTAGGCGCTACCGTAGGCGCTTTGATGGGATGGGGACTCATCTATCGTAAGCGTGTTGACCTATTAAATTAAATGCAATTTTCCTAGTACTATTAGGTTAATTAATTTTCAATGGTTTTCCTGTGAAGCATCGATACGTCAAGCCTTTGGGATACCAAAGGCCATGTCAATTCCTGCGTTTGACATGGCAAACAATACTATAGATATCGCGAGTGTGTTTAGTCCATTAAAATCGCCAGGATGCACAGTTTTTCATGGATTGTCCACAGAGGTGCTTAACCCCAGTATACACTCTCTATATATTCATTCATTACTTTCAATTAGTGATGGTCATTTCAAAATCTAATTTGTTCACTTGTTCTACTTTCCCCCAATAAAAAGCTTGTATTGACCTGCTTTCTAATAATGGCTATTTGCGGAGCGGTAGACAAACAGAGTGCAATAAAACCACCTGGATATCTCATACCAATTATGATACCAGCGGTTATCGCTGCATTCTGTTTTACTCATGAGATGCCCACTGGAACGTTGCTAAATCCTGCTCGTGATGTCGGTCCAAGAATAGCTGCTTGGATTTTGGGATGGACGCCTGAGCATGTTTTTATGTCTAGAGATTATGAGTAAGGGGCTTAGCCGAAAAGGTTGCAAATTGCGTGGAATAAATAGTTACAAATGTTTATAAGCCTAATTAAAACTTTTAGGGGCAATAAACAACACTGGTGGGTTGTTGGATTGTTCGGCCCAATTTTGGGAGGCATACTTGGCGCTTTCATATACGCTTTTATAATCGGTCCTCAAGTTGACATCAATCATTTGGAGGAGGCGAATCTGCAACAAGAGAGAGAAGCGATTAGACAAGTTCTTGCAGCGAATAGTGACACCAGCATGGGATGGCGAAGTACTGGAACGACCGCAGTTGCTCCGAAACCCCTTCCCGTTCCAGTATCAAATGCCAACCCGTATTCTACTTATTCAAATAATAATGAAATAATTGCGGATGCATATCAGCAGGCACGCTACCCAAGCTCATATTTCCCCAAGCAATCCTTTCCCCAAGGATATCCTAACTCTGGCATAAGCAAAGGTCCTGCTGACAGTAAGATGTTCAAAGGAAATGAATTATATCCGTAAAGCTACTTTACCAACTAAGAAATATAATGTGCTTTTCTTTCTGTGCAGGTTATTAAATGAAATCAACTCCTTTATGGTCATACAGTTCTCAAGTCATAATTGTATTATCACATCGGTTTCTATTTCTATTAATTAATTATAAGCGTATTGTGCCGTGCCCCGGGCACTGTGGATAAATATCACAAAGACTTGAATAAATGATAAGATTGTTACTGAAAAGTTCAAAGTTTAATAGCATATTTTTATTCGGGGTAACATGAGATCACACAGTTTAAATGCATGCAAAATTTTAATTTTACATACCCTATGCATCGAATGTGTGTGCTCATAAAATTATGACAGATTTTTTGCAAAAAGCTGCTTCAGATTACTAAGCTAAAAATTTGGAGGGTTAAATTAAAACGGTTTTTGTATGGATGAGCATAAGCTGTAGCAGCTCTGCACATTCTCATGTTTCATCTCTCGCTGGTTACTGCCGCCTTCTCCAAACTCAACCCTTTTTATATAGGTACATACATAGATGAGTAGATGAGTTAATAATATACACACATGGATGCTTTGAAAAAGCAGCTGTACGTGCGTAGTAGAATATTTGTAAACAAGTGAATATTGTTTTTGAAGAACTGCAGTGTTTTGTCGTCCCTTTAAAAGCACCTTTGACCAGTTATAGGTCACCCAGGAATAACTGCAAAGATCATTATTTGAAGTAGCGCCAAGTGATTGTGATAATGGCTTCATCATTAGGATTAATGAAAATTGGTGGGCGCTCTTGCTTCCGAATTTTTAACAACAATGGATCAGCTCAACTTGCAGCGTTAATTCACTTACCTGTGCCAGCAACTGGAAGTCATCAACAGAAGTCATTTATTCACACACAGAAGACGGACAATGCGTCTGGGGCTGTGGATATCCCATCTTTATCAAGTGTTCGAAATTGGAAGGAGACGACTTCAACAGCACTGGTTCCTGTGAGAAATGCTAGCTCATCTACTGCCGGTAAGAATTACTACTTTATAAGTTAAGTTTTATCGGTCTAGACTATAATTAACTATTTAACCATTTTTTATGCTTGGTTTTAGTGAGTGAGGAAAAGCCGAAGCCATACTCCCCATTTCAGAACACAAATAGCTGGGGAGAATATGCTGTTGCTAGACTGGATGATTTAATGAACTGGGGCAGAAAGGTATCCAAGTTTTGTACATTTTAAAAATTTGAATGACTAATTCCTTATCATTGTGAGCCAAATTGTTGATTTATTTTGATAGAGTTCATTGTGGCCATTGACTTTCGGTTTGGCATGTTGTGCTGTGGAAATGATGCACATTGCTGCGCCCAGATATGATATGGATCGTTTTGGTGTTGTGTTCAGAGCATCTCCTAGACAGGCTGACGTAATTATTGTTGCAGGAACCTTAACGAATAAAATGGCTCCAGCCTTGAGAAAGGTCTATGATCAAGTAAGTAGAATGACATGTTGTACAGTACATTAAGTTTAGTTCATAATTAATCTGACAATACTAAGTTTGATCTATAATAATTTTGTTGTCGAATTGTAGATGCCAGAGCCAAGATGGGTTATTTCGATGGGTAGTTGTGCGAATGGAGGAGGATACTATCATTATTCATATTCAGTAGTTCGGGGATGTGACAGGATTATACCCGTCGACATATACGTACCAGGTGAGGAAAATAATTGTTTTATTTGTTGTGCATCTTTTAATCGCAAGTAATATGTTTTAAATTGATTCATTTTGATTTCTTTAGGATGTCCTCCAACAGCAGAAGCGCTCATGTATGGAATTTTGCAACTGCAGAAAAAGATAAAACGCATGAAGACTTTGCAAATGTGGTACAGGAAGTAGACTCGAAAAGATTTTCTCATCGTTAGTAGCAAGTTGTTTATTCAATTCGTGTATTTATCTGTAAAGTTTAAGATGTCAGCTATTCAAAGAGAGTGTAAACGCTACGCAATTCTATACAATAAAATTGCACGCTAAAGGAATTTTATTTACTATACGAACAATTATCATACTCAAATTATACCAATCATATAAGCATTCTGGTTGCATAAATGTTTGGAAATTAAAATTGTCCCTTCACATCCATTCCAACTGTATCAAAATTCACCAAAATTAAAGATCGTCATTCCTCAAGCATCAAAATTTGTGATAAATAAGATCAACCTGGCATTCTGGCATATTATTATTGGCTCCTGTTCTACAGGATTTCGTTTTGTTCGGGAATGTCAAAAATTCTCTCTCATTGTGTGCGTATGTGCCATGTGCATTATTCGATCGTAAAATACAAACATATTTTATATTGTGTAAAGTACATAATGTAATCCTTTAATGTGCACACATGGACGCAATAACCGTGGGGTACGTGGGGTAATTTGTCCCCCACAGAGAGATGTATGACCCCCACACAATTTTTAGTGTACCCCACAATAATCTGTGTACCGAGACATTATTGTATATTTTGTTTAAAAGCTAAAGTTAGTTACTCCTGTTGAGTATAAATTTTCACTAAAACGACCCAAGCCAAAGTCAGAATTCCCAAAATTTTCTCGATTCCTAGAACAAAAGCCCAAATTTACCTATAAGCATTCAGAGGTGACGTTTTAAGTGCCACCAAAACAGCAAAACACAAACCACCATGTATATGTAAGACTTATATTTGCCATTTCGTAAACAACTAATGCTTTTTGAGCGTTATATACAATTTATCTAAACATTATGCGCAATACTTGGCTTGCTCTTCCACATCTAAAGTTTGCTATGGCGAGATGCTACCATTTTGAAAGAAATTCCTATCTATGGTTAACGCAGTATAAGATCGTAAGGTCCCGTTACACAAAACAGAGTTTGTATTAGGTGAATTATCACCAAAAAAATTTTTCTGATATTTTAGTATGTTGTAGAGCTTTAAAAATGCTGTCGAATGATATGCGCATATACCCCAAAAAAACTTCCCCAAGGGGGCTAGCACCCCCAACAGGTTTAGAGGGGTTTCGGGGAACCTTAACTTATCAAGTCAAAACAATTACTGGGTTAAATTGGTTACATAAAATGATATTTTTTAGAAAAAACCGCATCAAAAAACTTACAAGAAGTTCCGGAGAAAATCAAAATTTTATGTGAAAAACAGGTGATTTTCATAATTTTTTATTAGCCAACAGAAACACTTGCGGGGTGTTTTGAAAAGCTTAGAATGTGGCCCATTAGCGTGGCTATGCTGTAGTTTTGGAATTTTTCCAAAATTTTTGGGATCTTCGGAGAAAATGATACTTTTAGAAAATCACTCAGCAGGGTTTGGTAAATTATATTTTAATATAAACAAACATGATTACATTAAGCAATCGTCGTTGTCACACAAGTAGATACTTAATCCTAATCCT
This sequence comes from Willowsia nigromaculata, assembly GCA_034700605.1. NCBI lineage: Eukaryota > Metazoa > Arthropoda > Collembola > Entomobryomorpha > Entomobryidae > Willowsia > Willowsia nigromaculata. The sequence goes on from JAQIXX010001108.1 coordinate 22,292, forward strand.
CAATACTCCTTTTTAATGTCATTTTAAAAGTTTCAGCATAACGATAACGTAATATTTTACGTTGCTTAAAAGAAAATACCAAACCCTGCTGACTGGCTTTTTAAAGCTCTACAACATACTAAAATCAGAAAAAATTTTTGGTGAAAATTCACCTAATACAAACTCTGTCTTGTGCGTTACCATCAAACAGGATGGGGATACTGGTCTAAACGCTTAACAGTTCAATTAAAAATATTCGAGGACATTTTATTGCCAAGTGCGTCAATCTCTTTAAACATGAAAGTTTCTGAAATTTTATGCGACTAAAAAGGGTGTAATATCACTGAATAAATCCATTCCAGAAAACTTTTTACAAATATTTTGTTTTCCCGGATTTTAACGCTTAACTATTCAAATCTAGCGAAGTAAATTCAGTTACATTTTTTCATAGAAGTTTTAAGCCCAGAGAATCATGTATTAAGTGTTCTAAGGTTTTAATCATTTGAATTAATGATAATAAGCTTTAATTTACCCTTTTCGTCTTTCTGGGAAACCTTTGTCTAAAGCTTTTGGTATTGTTCCTCCAAATACTTAATTTTCCAAAATTTTGTTAAATTTTTGCAATTGCCACTAGATACAGTTGCGTTGTATATGTTGCACTTAAGAAAAAAGTAGCCAACACACTGTATGTACTTGAAAATTTTGTACCCCACAGAAATAAAACCGTGGTTGCGGGTATGTGTGCACATATATAATCTTCAATCTTTTATAGTTTAAAAAACTTATTTTCACGAACTTCATAGAATGCGAGAATCGATGATGAAGCTTCTATATTCCTTTCTTCCTGACAATTCATGGAGAGCCACGTCACATTACTTCAGTTAAATAGTGTAAATGCTAATGGTGAATACTTGGTCACAAGTTATAGATATAAGCTACGCTAAAAATCACCTGAAATAAAATTAATTTGACGGAAGTGTTGACTTAATAATGTTTGATTCTATTTATCAAGAAACCGTCTGCCTTTTTCTTCATTCAATATTGGACGTATTTTCTCATTTCATCTTAATTTCCTCCACGTGCACTCACTTTGGCGTATGGTCACCTTATTTCATTCTATTCACTTTTACGTATTGCTTTAACAAACTTAAAATCAATTAATCTGTCAACCATGTAATTGATGAAGTTAGTAAATCTCATGGCTAACCATCTTCATTTAGTACAGCAGTTTGCAGCCGCGTCGTGGTTGATTGAAGACAGCTTATTTGTCCCGTAATTATTCAATGCCTTAAGACTACCCAAAACCGCATTCTCCGGTTTCCTTCGGTTTTGGTTTATGTAGAGCTTTTCAGCACAAGGGAAAGTAGAATTTAGAACTAGTAGTCGCAGTCGTATTTGAGAAATTCTAATAAACTATTTATCGCTTGGTTATGTTGACTGTTGTAAGGTTTGCAACAAAGCCTATGAATGTGCATGTGCGCGTTCATGCATTTACACATGCTTTTCATTCAATGTTCTCTCTACTAATATAATATACTGAAGTAACATAATATATAAACATTTCCCTACAGAAGTTTAAACCACAGAGCATTTCAAAATTTAAGTTAAGGGTCTCGTGTTCGTGTAATGTGAATGTATTTTAATCTCACACATTGCAAATTGTAATCTAACCCTTCATCCTTTTCATAAAGTGAACAATATTTGCATGCATGTAGCCACTTGAAGAGATGCTATGTTCATTTACAACAAGTTAAGGTTTTTTGTGAATTTTGCCTATTCTGATTTCATAAGTCCTAACATTCATACAAAGTTTAGTTTACATACAGTGGACTCGTCTGGTAAGGTAGATGCTTCTGCTTAGAAGTGTATTCGCCGCCTTTTTGGTTCTCCATACATTTTAAATACACGACCATAGAAAATTCAAAAAACACACGTTACATTCCTCAACAGAAGCATCATACCTTACCAGCTGAGTCCACTGTACTTCTCCGGTTCTCTTACTTTAGCATAAATTACTAACTAGAACTAGAGAGTTTATGGTGTGTCGTTGGTAGGAAAACGGTTTTCGTTTTCAGTTATTATACGAACAGTCGCATTTAAACTGGTTGACTTCATATGCTCATTCGGAAGGCGGATAAGAAAGTTTTTTATTAAAATAAAAAGTGCAATTTACATCCAAATACTTCACCACCCACACACAAATAAAGTACCTGAATTACCCACCCATATGAGAACATTTATTAAGTAAGACTCCTCGTAAGAGCATGTTTTTTCCCAAATTTCCCAGAGGAATCCCACTTGAAAATGAATCCGTCTCGCGGTCCATATCTAATTATTTTTATTTCACAAGCCACAAGATATAACCTAATTATACTACGCATTAAAATATTATGCACACACAAATGGAAAAAACGAATGAAATACGTTTTTTGGATTTAAGACGCAAGAGAAAAATAATCTCTTAAAAAATTAACGCTACAATGAAGATTATTTAATTCATATTCCCTTCTGAATCCTTCAAAATTAATATTCTAGTTCGTATATATTGTATCCGCAGACAAGATGAATGATGATCGAGCTCGAACTATATACTTCAGACAAGGAACTAGCAGCTAGAGTCTATGGAGAAACGTGATACCTACTCCCAAAGCTAAGTAATCTTTTACAAGATCACTTTTCCTTCACAGTAACCCAGTTGTTGTTTTCGGTCCCGCTTTACTATAGAGCTTTACTTTTTTATTTTTGAATCCGTTTCGAAAAAAAACACGCGTGATTTTATATGATAATGTGAAATGTTTCAAATGTAATGTAAATACGTATGTAATCTATGGGTAAATAATATTTTACTCACATCAATATTCAGTTTCTGCATTTTTTTTGCAATTTGTAGGTACAGATCTACTTTTGATGCTCTTGCAGTTTCAAACGAGCAGCCCGTATTCAAATTTTTTCTAATGTAGGCTGTCTAACATCAAGTATATGTAGTCGAATCAGGTAAATAAAATAGGTATTTAGGTATATTACATTTTATAACTTTCCCCTACGGAGAAATTTCTTTATTTCCACTTATACCGTTATTATTTCATCTCGTCGATGTTCAAATACGAAGCTCATAGCTCGAAATACTCAAATCAATGGGAAAAAGTTCGACGTTGGGTGAGCCAATGCGAAAATCTTTCCCTCATTATTACATTCTACCGTCTGCCGATTGTGCAAAAGTAGGCTTTTACTTATGAAGTTTTACGCTTTTACTCCTTGCGGCTATCTAGCTATCCCAGGACAGAAGAAGAATAGTGATGAGGTGATGGGAAAAACCAACAGGAAACATTTATGTTGCTTTCACTTGAGGGAAAGCCTCAGCCAAGTAAAGTGGTGGGATAAGTGTGCGCGCGATAAAAGCTTTGTTCATCCGATCCACTTTTGCTTACTTTCACTGGATAAAATAGGACTAAGGGCAGAAGAGGATACAATAGTCAATATCATTTTTGTCCTTTGTGCATTTAACATACCTGTTTGTTTATGCAGGACTTGACACTAATAATACACGTTAATACCAATAATGATAGAAACTACATATTTATACTACATTCTTCGGAAATGTATCTATAATCTATATAAATAACATGCTATGTTGGTGAAATACAGTTCATTTATTTTAATGCATGCTGTGTTTTTAGCATTAGCAAGTGAAAAAATAACCATAATTTCAGTAAAAACTAACATGTGAAAGTTGGAAAATATATAGCATGTCTAGCTTCACGATTGTTATTCCTATACTTCCTCTAAAAGTGTTTAAAATTAATGATCCCAAGTGACTTCCGGTCTATCGTTACAATGACAAAAGTTTCCACTGAACATATCTCTTAAAGTTCGAAAAATAAGCAGAAGTACTTACTTCAACAGTTTAATCATTTTTTCATTCAAGTGGGCTCAAGCGTATGAATTCTAATAACTTTCCGCTATTACAAATGTGTTCAATATCAATCTATTATATGTGTAGAGACAAGAGGAGCACAAATCTGAAACTTAAAATTAGACATCTTCTGCTGTAGACATGGATTTCCCTGAATTGAACTCTTCAAAGACGATAACTGCTAACGAGGTTCCTGAAAATAACTTTTCAAAAGGGTTGATAATGGAGTCGACAGGAGATTCAATGAACAAGTCGCTTACAATTGACATGCAGTTCAATGGAGGACACGTCGTCTCGATAACAGTGTACAGTGTTCTCTTCATTCTCTCTGCTGGAGGTAACGTATAATGATTGTATTTCTGTGCTTATGATCTGTAATGATAACTGTTTGGTTTTGTATTCACACTGTTTTCTTGCAAAACCTTGCTTGAAGATACAGTATTCAAAACGAAAGTAAAAAGTGTAAAAAGTATGAAATATTTATATTCAGTATGAGATTTCAGGCAATACGATGATTCGCATTGCTCACATAGTAAAAACATCTCAAGCAAGCATGATGTAGTTGGTGTAAATTTTACAAAAAGTGTTTGAAAAGAATGCTTTTGATCTTATCCTTTTCACTTTCCATGCAACTTAGAACAAGGCAAGGCGATAGAAGATGGTAATGTAATGAAATGAATGCACCTAACCATATTCTTTGGGTTCCTTCTCCATTTAAGGTTTAAGGGTTTATATTGCGCAACAATGGCTTCAAAGTCCTTGTCGTGCGTGATACTCCTAAGCAAATACGCAATCAACAATGTTCCTGCATAGTGGAATACTACGTTAAGCTATTCAAAAAGATGCAAAAGGCTTTCTTTTTATTGGCGGCTGTTGCACAACTAGCAATAAAAGACATGATTATCATTCCATGCGAATCATCAAAAGGTCTTGGTTTGTCGACCGTATGAAACTATAAACTTGAGTTAAAATTGAAGTCTTTTGATGCGTATTTTGTAAATATGAGCTATTTTTCACTTTGGCATATGTGGTATTTCACTGGACTGGACGCATTTCAGAATAACAAAATGGCTAAAGTGCCTACGTATCTATTCTGAATTCTGGTTTAACAATGCCTGAGAGGTTTACAATTGTATCCAATGTATTTTAGCACAGGGGAAACGGTGGGAAGTGAAGTTCTGAATTCTAAAATCTCAGGGAAGTCGATATTACTTCACAGTATGGACGATATGATCTATTTCTGCCATATTGAAAAATCAGCCTTAGCAGCGCCTCACATCATGGTAATGATTTTTAGGTATTCTGATACATCATGAAGGTAAATCAGAAGACTCAACACATGCAATGCATTCTCTACTAAAAATCCCGCATGGCATAGGAAACACTTTTGTTATGACAAGCTGTTACGGCAAATTTTCGGATATCCTTAGTTGACATGTCATGTCGTTTAGTGTATTACAACATTTGATCCCTACTCTTTGAGATAAAAGTGGATCATTAAAATTCCAGTGAAGCGAGTAGAAGAAGGATTTTGTATGTGGTATATAGTGAAAACTTACATTAAACTATATAGTATACTAATAGTATTGACATTTATATACCTATACCATTATCGGCTTGGTACTAATATTGCATACTTTGCTTTTTTTGTCCTTTGATCCAATAATTATATTGTGCTTATTGTATACGATGAACAATATGTGAGCTTCCAACGTTCAAAGCCATTATACTCATACACAAAAATGAAATGCAGCATGTGTTTACACATTTTATACCCTCTAAAGATTGTGAGAAACATGCTTTTTGAGCAATTTATCCCTTTATTCTCTACAAATATCTTGTTCAGGTTTCTTCTTGATTATCTATTATATTGGACCTTTTACTAGCGAGCATAGTGCTTGCTTTCTACTAGTACTTTGGAGCCTCCACTACTCTCAAGTGTGTTCATTTCACACGAGAATGATCTAAAAAAAAGTGAGATTTCTTATGTTGTTGGTTAGTGACTTTGCACTAAATTTAAGAAAGGAGAAAGCAAGAAGGGCCTTAATATAATATGTAGGTAGAGTAGAGGTAAAGTCAAGAAGCCCACTTTTTTCTTCAATTTATCAACTGGTTATAGCTAAAGTGACATGTATTATGAAACGATCCTTATGAAATAAGGAACAATAAAGTATAGACTTTCTCTTATGCAAGCATATTAGACTTCTTCTTATTAGTACACATTGCATGCTAGCCCTGGCAGCATAATAATACCGAAAATTCAGGAATTCGTTGGTTTCAGTACACACAAAGATTACCTAAAGGATCTTAGTTGGGGTATCACTGCCTTTATGAAAGTCTCACTCAAACAGTGAGCTTTGCTTGTACAAGTGAAGGAGATATTAGATAATGTAAGAGTGTGGATAAATGGTGGCATTAGTAGGAGCAAAAAGTATTAAGCACGAAAACATGATATGAAAGGGCATTTTTGGAAGACCATTTTTTGGAAGTGGGAATCCTCTGTTAGTGGTGCATTGTGTAATGTGATGTGTGTGTCAATATGACGAATTCGTTGTCAATGATGCCTCTTGAATGCTCTATATTATCTTGTAGAGAGCAGTGCTGCAGATGATTTTTCTCTTTTCATGCATCATGTGTCCTTGTCCTGTTTGTCGCCTCACAACGTGTTTAGAGAGTAGTGGCACTAGAAGAGAAGCAAACATGCATAAATATACAATTTATACTTGTCTCATCAAGTTGTCGCCATTTTTTTTCTCCGGTTGTTACTTTCCCTCAGTAAATTGTATTCTTTGGATAGTAACTTTTGTCGTTTTACATAACTATTATAACTATTCATCTAACACTGTTACGCTACTCATCAACTTATAATGCTGCTCTGTATCTATTTAAACTACTATGTACACAACAATGAATTACAATAGTAAATTAAGTATTAGAATATGGACCAAAGAGTGTTACAACTTACAACACTTTAAATTAGTTGGCCATTCAAGGCAGGATGTACTTTCCTCTATTCGACTTTAGTGATTCACGGATCCATGAGTTTTTTTTACTTTGAATTTACAGTATGTACGCAAGAAAGTAGAAGAAATCAAAATCTGGGATTTTGTAAGAATATGTTGTGTAGTGCTTACCTACTCTTAGAACCAATTATGCATGGAAATATTATAACCATCTAACGGTAGACAAGCGGATGTACTCATCCCTAATAAAAAGCAATCCACCAGTAGGATAAAAGGATTGTGGGTTAATTGCACTTATCGAAGGGTTTTGCGAAAACTCATTACTGTCCATCAATTTGTGGCACGCATTTCGTTCAACATTTGCACATTACCCGTGTACTTATTGAAAGCCATGATCCCATTTGATGTGGGTTTCTAAAAGCATCATTGTGGCGGTAGCGTAAAGGATGAATAAATTCTCGGTATTATACCTAGATACTCCTTTGAAATGATTTTGATAAACTCTGTCAACATCAATTTTTGTATGAGCATTATGAGTGTTTGCACCTCTTCATACAAGCACCATATGTCAGTAACAATGAATAGTTTTGATATAAAAATAGCTTACCGCAAGAGCAAAAGATATTCTTTGATTTATCAGCACGGTACCTTGAGGACCTACCCAACCATTACATTTCCTAATAAATTCATGACGTTTCTTGTTTGACTTTGACATGTTAGCAAATATCCGTAACGCACACTTTGGTAAAAGTAAATTGAAGATGAGAAAATACAAGCATTCATATTTTTTCCTGTGAAAAAGGAAATCGCCTCTCCAAACAGCTTTTTAGATCAAGTTCATGATGCTGATGCGTTGCTTCAATACTAAACTGAAATTATTTTTCTAAGATGAAACGCATAAAATACTGATTCAATTCCCGAGGGTTTAGACCGTGAGGCACTCAAGTACACTTACAAAAATCAAGCTTGAGTTTTGAAAACCTTCAATCGAAAATTCACCCTGTAGTTTGTATTTCACATTCTTTGTTCATCTACAACAACAAAATTGTTCAGGTCTTTGAAAGGAGTAAGAACTTTAAAACTTTCACCTTGTATTAACGAGTACTCTCATGTTACAACTTCAATAATGTGCTGATAAAGATATTGAGAATTCTTCTGCCAATCTTTGGCAAACAATCCGCGTACAGAAGAATATGAAACTCAATCCTTTTTATGATAGGAAAAAGGTTTTAAGTTTCTAAAATGTATTTACTGTATTTAAAGCGCATTGAACTTTTTACTTCATCCTTGTAGCGTTTGCTGATGAGTACAAATAATGAATAAGAATGTCGTAAGTGATTACATTTTGTGTGATTTTAAAACACACTAACTTAATTGATGATTAATGACTTCCAGATTCATTTGCTTTGAATTCAGGCAGAGCGCTTTACAAAAGGAGAAAGTACTTCTTATCCCATTTCTTCTTTGTATCTCTGAAATCTTTGGGTTTTCTATTTATACACAACATCCCTTTGTGCGTGGCTTTAGCTGTCAGAGTTTTAACTTTTTAGCTCTTTTCCTTTCCTAATTCCTCTAATAAGATGTCTTCTAAATCTGCCTACGCTCCTTGTCTTTCTTTTGTCTTCCCAATGTTGAAGATAAAATTTGCCAATTCTTTCTCCAATACTCATCTAATTATGACTATTGTTTCTTGTATGTATGTAGATATTATATTCCCTTTCCTAATGGGAGTCATCCATCATATAAACCAGCCAGATCAGTCTTGTCGTATTTTGAATGTGGACTCATATGAATGAATTTTACATTTTGATTTTCCTTTGCCATATTCTATAAGATGATTTAACGAACATTAGAGGTAGGCTTCCAGAAGATGAGAATCTAGAAAGATTTATGAAAATAGTAACCAGATGTCATGTAGGAATTATGCGATACTCAACAAACCGCAAAACAAAGCCTATCTTATAATATTTTACCATGTACTATTCTGCTCAAATTTATCATTATTATAAGTTGCAAATTTACTTTTAACCAACTATAGAGAACCGCATCACGTCTTCCGTAAAATCCATCGAATAGGCAGTATCTGTTTTGTATACATATAATATTTTGCTGAGAGAAGTATAAGAGTTTAACTATTGCATAGTTTAATCTATTGTCTCTTTACTGACTAAATCTGAACAACGTATTTGAGACAAAAGTCGTATAGCATTTATGATTGTTACATGATAACATGCATTGTCCATATTTTATATGAACAAATCTTTTATTAAAGAAGTATAACATGAAAGAAAGGAAATTATTGTAAAGAGCGTAGAGAAACCCGTATCATAAGTATCCTCTAGACATTGCAAAATATGTTGAGACACCAAAAGAATTTTACTTTAAAAGTTTAAGCAGAAAAAATGTTGTTGGTAGTTGGTAGTAAGTAGGTTATACTTACACCCACATTAGTATAAACTACAGGGGTTTACATAATGATCATGTTTTATATGATTTCAGGTAATATAACAGTTTTAACAGCAATACTTCGTCGGAAAAAGCCCCGTGCACCTGTTTCGAGGATAGACTATCTACTGGTTCACCTGGCTGTTGCAGATTTAATGGTAAAAACCATGAAATTTGGAATAAATTGTGTACTGTCTTGTATTACATTATTTGCAAAGGGCTTAAATTTTTTTTAAATTATTGTGAACACAAATACTGTAATTAACTTTTCGTTAGCGATTTTTATTCATGCAATTCAGAAAGTAAATGTGCAATTTAAATGAGTCATTCATAAGAAAATAACAAGTCTAATATGAACAGTTGTAGTAATGAGTAGTTGAATTGGGTAAAAATTTGCTATGTAATTTTAGGTAACATTTTTTATGATGCCATTGGAGATTGGATGGGCAGCAACCGTCTATTGGACTGCGGGAGACTTTATGTGTCGTATCATGTCGTTTTTTCGCATTTTTGGCCTATATCTCTCAGGTTTTATTCTTGTCTGCTTGGCCATTGATCGGTGAGTAATTCCCCCTTTTTAATCATCATAACAAAGCTTTTAGTAGTTCATCAAAATTGTGGTTTTCTAAATGAATGAGAACAGAACATCTGCAATACATATTATACAATTTTAATATTTTAAATTTTTCGAGTAGATATATCCTATTGTGCCCAAAGCAATAACTGTTTGCATTTATATTTTTGTACTATAGAATACATTAGAATACAACTACTTTTAAAAATATTTTCAATATTTTAGTGAGTTTGTACAATAATGATACACAAAATTCATGCTGTGATCACACAAGTTGCGGTGTCCTTCTTGACACGCCTTTGTCGTGACTGACATTATAATTGTGATCTTCTTTCAAAACTGTTGTAGGCTATGGTTTATTTATGAAGATTACACAAAACTGATGATGTTGTCATTTCATATGTATGTATTGCAAATTGCAAGTTTCATCTCCGCAGGACATGTTCAAAACCACTGACATCAGCACAAAAGTTCTCATCGGGACAAATATAACAATACAGTATTTGTGTTTGTGACTACCTAATCACTGTATATATACTTATACCACATTTCTGCTAGTTTCGTCCACTTTCCTGTATTCCGTTTTTGAACTTTCACCAGCCCTTTTCTTCTCCTTTCACGCTTTCACTCGTACAACTGAAACATGGCACTATTGCGGCTTTCTTGTTTGTTAAACAAACACAGCGGCTAAAATGATTAGGTATATTGGAAAGATCTAGAGCGGTGACTAACTGGAGGGTACCCACTAGAAGAACTAGAAAGTAAGACGGAAGATTTCAGAATGCCCCAGTACACACTTGAGGATCAATATTTCCCTTTTCTTTCCATTCCTACCACTGTAACTTGTAACACTGTAATGTTGTCCACCACTTTGTATTGAGTGAAGAATATGTAGAATGAAGACTTTGTAGCCCCCACATATCACGTCAGTGAACGTTAGTCGGAGACGTGAGAAAGAATGCGACTCTGGATAACATTCTAATTTTTTGCAATTTTCTTAAAAGCAAGATTCAAAGAAACGTAACAGAATGACAATGTAGATGTATATTTATTTATTATCTTTAAGATCCATAATTGCTTCCTTTATGATCGTACCAATGAATTCTTGTTTAAATAAAAAATGGTGAAGGTAAATGGCCGTAAGACCGTAGAACGACCAAACACTTTTATATCTACGGTCTGCTGTCGTAAGACTCAATTTGGCTTTGTTAACACTGGACTGAAGGTCTGAAACTAATCAGATAAAGATCTGATATGATGGACAATTGTCAAGATGCCTATCTGAAACAGCCAATTTCTTCAGGACTACGTGTTCTGAATAAAATAAAAATGCAATTTTCAATCCATCGATAAATTTTTCAATAAGTACAGTACAAATAAAGCTTTAGTAAGGGCTAATTAGAATCAGTAGGACACGTGGGTCACTGTTGACCGATTACATATAGACAACCAATATAGCATAGGGTACAAAAGCATACATATCCTTTTATATTAAGTAATTGGTCTATTTGATATATTTTAAGAAATTTTAACATCATCAATTTTGATAGAATTGAAGTTGTATCAAACAAGAATTAATGCAGACTATCAACGTGTATGATTTGAGTCAATGCTTGACTTTACTTATATTATTGATTGATTTTCGTCATATTACCACATTATTTTTGTGATCAAAACATGGAAGTGGTTAGCTCAACAGATACTCTATCATTATATGTGACCATTCAATTCCTATAATTTTGTCTCCTCGCCTTTCCTTTTTGAGTATTTAGCTGGTATATCCTCTTTTTCATAAAGTCTCAAACAAATCGACTATATTGACATTCAACATAGGTATTTATTTCCTTCTCTAGGTACATTACTTGACTTGTTGTGCCAAATGGTTAATAATTACCTATCTATCCATACTCTTATAAACATATTTATGGTATCAGATATGTATTTTATTAACAATCAACTTGACTTCAAGTAGGCTAATACATAATTGCTTTAATAAAGTAATACCTAAACACACAAAAACTACCTATGATACAGTATTGACTTCCACGCAATTGTGGGCTTTTCTATGTAATATAATCCAGTAAAAATGTATACACTTGTCTAATATGTCTAGTTTTACTTGTAATAGAACGATTGACTATTTCTAACAGATTCCCAGCTAAGTACATTTTTACTGAAGCGTAAAAACGTGTTCCTCACGTATGACAGTTTTACAGACTGAACTAAAATGATCACGACCACAATTGTATCCAATTTGACGTAATACAATTGGCCACGCAGAATGGTATGTGCTTTATTTGATAGAACGGAAACAGAAGGAGAAGGAAATAAACGGAAATTCTCAGTTAATAATACAGATATTGTCGTGTATATTCTATTTTGCCTTTATCAATAGTTACTAATGATGAATGAAGCATGGAAAACATTAACCACACGCTCTCAGATATGTATGTATTTTTATATGCTAGTTACATCTTCTTAGACGTATATTTGAAGTCACGGTCGAGGTTCAGCTGAAACCTTAAATTGATAACGCAAATTAAGATTTTGTAGTACCTTTTTTAAAAACTGAGCATGGTATTGCACTTAATTTTCATAAAACCACCACTAGAATATATGCCACGACATATTTGAGCGATACTTTAGTCGTATAATCGTAAAGTTTTAAGTAGGTGGTTAAAACAAATACTATTGAAAAACAACGTCTAATGTGAACTTATATGCGGGGAACTTTACATGTATCTTTTATACGAAAGCAATTGACATTCGACCTTATCTCAGCCAAACAAGTAAAAACTATGTCTGCATATTTTTACTCTGCATTCTTTTTAACCAAAGAATTTATGAAATTTTATGAAAAGCCATATACAGGGCTCTAGTAAAAGACTGCTTGAGATTTCTTCATCAAACTCTGGAGGTAGTGTCAAAATAAACATAGAAAATCAAGCAGAATAAAGCAAAAATGTCTGGTGGATTCCTATCCGATCCCGATAAACTTTCTTCAGGGAAGTCGGCGAAAGTTAATTGTTCGAAAGCTTACACCATCTAAGAAACTTCTCTTACCCATATTTTTCTTTGCTTATTGTAATTTGTACTCTCGTTATAAGTTTATAAATAAGCATTCATTCCGATTCAGTCTTGTACTTCTTCGTTTCATTTATAATATAAGCTTCGCAAAAACCAATTTTTAAAACTTCGTTTATAAATATCTTTTATGTTCCTCAAGACTTCTTATCGTTTTATACATGAGAATATAAACTTGACTTCGACATTATTTCATTCTATACTTTTCAGTTCACAAACTTTTCATTTTGAGCTACACGTCAAATTCATGTAAGATTACTTATAAGTTTCTATTTCCATTTGTACTCACGTCAGTACTCAACGGCTCATCCCTCTCCTCTCCAGTCATGAACAACATCCATTTAATGACACTGAAAATATTTTTACATTTGTCATGAGAATTGAGACCTTCACTCAACCCAGCCTTATAAGTTTTGGACGTTCTGGTGTCCTATTATTTTTCCTTTTGTTCTTTGTCTTGTTCACTTCCTTAGGCCGGAATACATCATAAGAGAAAGTAAATATGTACATATCTGTGAGCAAAGCAAACAAACTCATTCGAATTGGCGAGACTACTTTTTTAAGTGCTCTGTACTTGAAGAGACAATAATATGTACTTGTTTTGCAGTTGTAGCGTAAAGAAAAGCACAGACATTCGTTTTAATGAACCAAAGTGCTAGAAATGCATGCAGAAATATCTTTTGTTACGTTTATTTAGATAATGCCATAAGTATAATCATAACTCACGTAATTATTATTGGCACATACATGCTCAGAGAGCAAACATTAATGCTTTATAACATTAGCTGTTGTTTTTTCAAACATTTTTGTGTTTGTCTCTAAAACACAGTTCAGATTATATTCAACTTCCAAATTAGGAATTCAGAGAGGAAAAATATGCTCCTGCATTTTGGAAAAGAGGTAGAGGTAGATTTAAAAAATACATGCTAAGAACAGCGTATAATTTTAAGAAACAAAGGTCAACACTATAAGCAAGAAAAATTCCAAACATTGTGGTCAAATAGCAAAAATGTCATCTCTAGTACAGCAGAAAGCTTTCATTTGTTGTCTTTTTCTAATATCAATAGTGTCTGAATCCCATCCATATTTTAATTTCTTGTAGTTCCAAAAATTTAAGTACAAATTCATTTATATTCTCTTATTTGCGATCACATACATTATGCTTTCACTCACTTTCACTCAGCTCAATTGTAATCGTTTCTCCACAACACCATATTTTTATCACATTGAATTACAAACAATGACCTTTACAATATGTGCTTATGTCAAGAAATACATCCATATATTATTTATACTTTCAGATATTTGGCTGTTCGATTTCCAATGCAAAGCTTGGCTTCCAACAGGCGGGCTAAGCTCATGGTGCTAGCAGCGTGGGTTCTTTCCTGTGCTTGCAGCTTTCCACAGGTAAGCTTGTTTTGATATTTATTAAAACCCACTTACAAACTGATTTTCATGAAAATAGGAAACTACTTTATATGGCTTACGTCCTCCCAGGAACTGGCGATAAGTACCCATACCCATGAATGTAGCCAGGTCTCTGTGTTATTATGGACTATAGATCATGGTAGCATAAAAAAGCTACAATAATACCAAGTCCATAATGCAAATAATGTTATGTAGGTAGGCACGTGAAAGGTTCCCAATCTAATGATTCTTGAGTTGAATGAATATATTATTACCAAATATACACCTTATATACACACATAAATATATAATCAAATTATCCTACTTCATGCTAAGCTGGTCTCATAAATCCTACTTTAATATGCAAGGTTTTTTGAATTTATACGTAAATCTACTACAAGCAGTAGTTCCGGTGAGAATGATGTAATTCATTCTATAATATGCTATTCATAAAATCCTAATGAAATCTTTTAAAGGAAACCCTTTCTGCAAACAAATTCTTTTGTAAAATCAGATTTCATGAATGCGAGCGTATAATTTTTTGCCCATCTAGAATCCATATACCTGTAGCCTGTGAATATTGAATTTGTACTGCTTTTATGTCAGTTTCTCCAACATTTTTGACGTAGCCAGATGCATGAATGATTTTGAATTCAAAACTCGGCGTCTGCTGGTCTATCCAAAGCAGCAAAGGTTTATTTTCACCACCAAGTGGCCTACACACATACCTAAAAGTGCCAGGGCATTTCATTTTCTCTTCTAGCGTGCAGCGTGCATATGAAATCATTAGTGTGAATAATTGATGAGGACGTTTGTCATATGTCTAGTAGTGTATTTTAATTCTTTTTTGATGTCGTTTGATGCAGATTCTTATATTCCACTTGGAAAGCCATCCCGATTTTCCATGGTACACTCAGTGCGTTACTTTCAACTCCTTTTCGGAAAAGAAGTACGATATATTATACCAACTTTTTGGAATGGTAATGATGTACGCTCTTCCATTCATTCTTCTCGTTGTACTGTATGGCTCTATTGCTTTGGAGCTGTATAAAATGTCACGCTCCACACTTGGTGCATTTGGATCTCCAGGTATGTACATCCGTTCATTATTCAATTAGTACTCCATTTTTTCTCGGAAGTCACATTTCCATTAAACTTATTTTTTTGTTTTTAACTGTGCAAAATAAATTCAATCCGGGGCTTACGAACTTTTTGCATTAGCATGCTTAAGCTTCCTCCTTTTTTATACGATCAAAACGACTCAACAGTTTTAAAAAATTTATTCCCAGAGTATTTGACTTTTATAATTACAATATTCATTGATCAAGTGGGTGGCTCAAGTGGTAGTTGCATATTGCATATAGCCGATAAGTGGAGTACATTACATATTATGAAAACGTACTACATTTCGTGTCACTATTATTTAGGCACGCATGTTACTGTCAACTGCAACTGCAAATTGCTAATTGTAAGAAATGTAAGATATGAAAAATATGAAAAGACAAGGATTGCCTTTTTCCCCATGCATTTGATTTATATTTAAGCTGAATCAAAAAGATAACACGTCACGTGATGAAATGCAATTATGCAACACTGTCACATTCACTCTACATTACTTGCTTTCTGTATGCCTTCATGTATTTATGTATGCATTTGTTCTTTTAGACGGATTGCGAAGAAGTGGCGTCGACAACATCGAGCGTGCAAAAGTGAAATCTATTCAAATGACATTCGTAATCACAGCCGCGTTTCTTGTATGCTGGACTCCGTATTACGTAATGTGTGTTTGGTGAGAAATGAAAAGCTATTTTGTTGTATTCTTTATGTGTTAAATTATAAATAACTGTCTTTGAATATAGTGAAAGCTTTCATCGAATCAATTACAATGATCAAATCATATTTCTTTAATGTACATGACTCCGTGAGATAATTTTAATAATTTCGTGTAGAAAAGATCCTAATTTGTTGAAAATCCGCATTGAAAGTTATAAGACCACAAAATAAATCATCTGACCTCTACCTCAAATAGAAGCCATTTACGCTCTAATAATCACAGCACTTATTCCCATGTCAAAATCATAGTAAAACGGGAAATGAATACAAAGGGTTATTCATCGTAATCTGGGCGCGCGCGCTCTCCCGCCATTCCCGCACGGTAAAGGATAGCCGCTTGAAACTTTGAGGAAATGTTTTTTACACATTTTACTCATATTCAGTAAATTTTCAGAAAGATTTTTGTCAAAATGCCAAAGATTCTGTCACAAGAAGTTGAAGTGTTAATCCGACACCTTTCCGAGCAGGGGTGCTCGGAAAGGTCCATCGTACGACAACTAAAAAATAAAGGTCACCAAGTT